>JXCR01143193.1:490112-525384 GCA_002079205.1 Phalaenopsis hybrid cultivar | reverse complement strand
CTATTTGTCTTATTATGCCATGAAAATGTAAGCCCTAAATAACAATAATTGGTAGGATGAAACACTTGATAATTTCTCTCTCTGAAATAGAAGTTAAACTATAGGATAACTTGGGAAGGCATTGAGGTCCTCCTCAAAATCTGTGACAACTTTTAGTTTATCTCCCTTTGGATTCCTAAAAATCAATGTTCCAAATTTGAGCCATCCTCATTTGATAGTTCTTTGCCGATCTGTGAAAAGTCTTACTCTTTTGAATTCCTTGAGGACAATATATCCCAGTCAAAATTGAGAGTTTTCTTAGATGACCTCGGTCATTTAAGATGTAATTAACTATAAGGGTTTGCCCTTATAAGAAATTTTAAGAACCCCGTTTAATATAAACCTTATCTAATTCTTCATATTAGATAGAGGAACTTTTTGGTCAACATAAAAAATGAATTTTCACAGACTGAAAGGGATATCATAAATTCATTAGTTTATTTAATCAAGCATCACTAACAAGTAGTGTATCTATCCTTTTAGGTAGAAATATTGCTTGTGGAGTTGTGCTCGATCATTTAAAATATTATATATATGAGATCAGTTCGATCTTGTATTTTTGAAAATTGAAATATTACTCTTTATAAATTAAATATAAATATAAATTAAATTAAACATCTTTAAAAATCAAGAGTCGGTATATCCATTCTGGTGATCGACAAATCCTAATTTGGCGAGCGATAATAAAATTCTTATTTTGTTGTATCTTTCTCATGAATTTTGTGTAGATTTCTTCTTCCTTCTCCCTACAAAGAGAAATAGTCATGTGAAGAATCAAGATTGTTGTGCAATATTTTAATTTCAAATTTGTGATGATTCAAACTTCAAACTTCATTTAGTTTTTGATCTGGCCAAAGTAATAGTTAAAATTAGTTATAAATCATAAAATTTGAGAGGGCTATACTTTTGACAATAATATAAGAATCACATTTGATTTAATGGATANATTTTTTGAAGGCTAAACATATATTTTCTCTAATTTTCCATTAAAATAATTATAATAAATAAATTAAAAATCCCAAAAATGAAAAGTTTGTTTCTCTGAGTTCTCTGGACTTAGAGAGAGTTAATAAGAACATAAATTTTTTTTTTTGNATAAATTAAAAATCCCAAAAATGAAAAGTTTGTTTCTCTGAGTTCTCTGGACTTAGAGAGAGTTAATAAGAATATAAATTTTTTTTTAAAATTAAAACATTCTTTCTATTTAACTAAATTAGTAAAATTAATAAATAGTTTTATTAATTAAAATATAATTTGAAAAATCATGAAATTTTGTCCAAGTGGTCCTCTGACCTAAGTGAACCTCCAATAATTTTCTAATGAAATAAAACTTTACTTTGATTAGCTAAATAAATTAATATTAAATGTCCAACTTTTGAGTAAAAAATAATTACTTAAATTAAATAAAATTTTGAAAAATCACATCTTGACCTATGGGAGGGGCACTCTAAAAATTTCATAGTCAATTGAATTATATTTGATGAGTTATGAGGTGGGGAGCTATAAGGGGAAAAATGGTAAAATTGGATTCTCAATGCCTTAATTAAATTTTAGGATTGATTAAAAAAGGGTAAAAGGGTAATTTTAATTATATCAAGTTCTTTTGGATGATTGAAATATAAGGTATTAAAATGATAGAAACCAATGTCTCACTATTTTGCAATAAATTTATAATTATAATTTTCATTAATTATTATAATTTGGAGGTTAATTAAATCAGTAATTATAATTTTCAGGAAGATGATAACTCACTAATTTAAAGCCCCCCTTATTGGTGATTTGATGATAAGACATGATCTTGATAAAGAATTTACTTTCACCCAATTTAATATTTAATCATTATAAGTTCACTTTAAATGTTGGACCCTAAGGGCTTAGTAGTGCGCTAGGCTCAATTTTAATTTATCTAATAATGATTAGGATAGAAAACATAATTAATAATAAACATGTTTGAAAACACTATGGGCCCAACTTTACCTGTGGGCATGAGACCCTTACAAGCTTAAGCATGTTTTAAGGGCACTAATTCACATAAATCCCAAATAAAACATCAACTGATTAATTGGGTACTCTTCTCATGAGATAATTAAAATATACGGTTCACTGAGCATCAGATGTATTAATTCATTTAATTCATTTGAACTAAATATAAATTTGGGATGATCGATTGAGCAACATAATAGATTCCAATGAACTCGAAACATTTCAAAGAAATTTAAAGGTTGTTAGGGATTGCTCCCCGNTTAGGATTGATTAAAAAAGGGTAAAAGGGTAATTTTAATTATATCAAGTTCTTTTGGATGATTGAAATATAAAGGATTAAAATGGTAGAAACCAATGTCTCAATGAGAATTAAGCATGTTTTAAGGGCACTAATTCACATAAATCTTAAATGAAACATCAACTGATTAATTGGGTACCCTTCTCATGAGATAATTAAAATATACGGTTCACTGAGCATCAGATGTATTAATTCATTTAATTCATTTGAACTAAATATAAATTTGGGATGATCAATTGAGCAACATAATAGATTCCAATGAACTCGAAACATTTCAAAGAAATTTAAAGGTTGTTAAGGATTGCTCCCCAAACACTTTTATGACCTCTTGGATATTTTGAAAGACAATTGGACTTATTATTCTTTGCTCAAGAAAATCATCTACTAAGACCTTTAGGGACTCATCAAGCCATGACTTGGGGTTTGGTAACAACACCTTCAACCGCTTTTCTTGTTTTCTGTTTCTGTAAAATCATATGTATTGCAAAAGCTAATCTTTCAGCGGGAGTAAAGAGAAGATGACATGTACAATTTTATAGTTTTATTTACTTTCTTTCAGTTTATTTATTGCACTTTACTCTTGTTTTAAAATATTATGCATGCTTCGTTGTGTATTTTACTTCATCTACAAAACAAAACCATTTTTAAAAATTAATCAATAATTTTCAAAATTAAATTAAACAATTTCAAAGGTTACCATAAATCCTTTGAAATTCAATTAAACATAAATCACTTTTTTAAATTTACAGGAACCCTCGGACAAGGTAACCCATTGTTGCTAAAGGGATCTCCCCAGTTTAAATGAGCTTAACAACTTGTTTAAACTAAGTAAGTTTAAAAGAAACATGGGATCGTTACTGGTGTTACTCTAATCAAATTTAGCCCCCCTCTAATAATAATTGAACTAAACTTTTTCCTTTAAACCATTGAACATTAAAATCTAGGATTGCTACTTCATCGAGGAGCTTGGAGCTAACTCATTGCCAGCAGCCTACAACTGCAATCTGCAATAGCATGAGGATCTACAATAAGACATCTTTTCATTATAATTAAATAACAAGCCATAGGACTTCAAGCTTGTTTGCTTATGCAACATAAAGCCTCACTTTGTTGTGCAATTTAAGCCCTAACACTTTTTAGGATTCCGTGGTTGTCATTTGTTATGACATAAATCTTCTCATCTTTCAGGNATCTCCCCAGTTTAAATGAGCTTAACAACTTGTTTAAACTAAGTAAGTTTAAAAGAAACATGGGATCGTTACCGGTGTTACTCTAATCAAATTTAGCCCCCCTCTAATAATAATTGAACTAAACTTGTCCTTTAAACCATTGAACATTAAAATCTAGGATTGCTACTTCATCGAGGAGCTTGGAGCTAACTCATTGTCAGCAACCTACAACTGCAATCTGCAATAGCATGAGGATCTACAATAAGACATCTTTTCATTAGAATTAAATAACAAGCCATAGGACTTCAAGCTTGTTTGCTTATGCAACATAAAGCCTCACTTTATCTTTAGGCATTTGTGCAATCTTGTTGTGCAATTTAAGCCCTAATACTTTTTAGGATTCCGAGGTTGTCATTTGTTATAACATAAATCTTCTCATCTTTCAGACTATTTGTCTTATTATGCCATGAAAATGTAAGCCCTAAATAACAATAATTGGTAGGATGAAACACTTGATAATTTCTCTCTCTGAAATAGAAGTTAAACTATAGGATAACTTGGGAAGGCATTGAGGTCCTCCTCAAAATCTGTGACAACTTTTAGTTTATCTCCCTTTGGATTCCTAAAAGTTAATGTTCCAAATTTGAGCCATCCTCATTTGATAGCTCTTTGCCGATCTCTGAAAAGTCTTACTCTTTTGAATTCCTTGAGGACAATATATCCCAGTCAAAATTGAGAGTTTTCTTAGATGACCTCGGTCATTTAAGATGTAATTAACTATAAGGGTTTGCCCTTATAAGAAATTTTAAGAACCCCGTTTAATATAAACCCTATCTAATTCTTCATATTAGATAGAGGAACTTGTTGGTCAACATAAAAAATGAATTTTCACAGACTGAAAGGGATATCATAAATTCTTTAGTTTATTTAATCAAGCATCACTAACAAGTAGTGTATCTATCCTTTTAGGTAGAAATATTGCTTGTGGAGTTGTGCTCGATCATTTAAAATATTATACATATGAGATCAGTTTGATCTTATATTTTTGAAAATTGAAATATCACTCTTTATAAATTAAATATAAATATAAATTAAATTAAACATCTTTAAAAATCAAGAGTCGATATATCCATTCTGGTGATCGACAAATCCAAATTTGGCGAGCGATAATAAATTTCTTATTTTGTTGTATCTTTCTCATGAATTTTGTGTAGATTTCTTCTTCCTTCTCCCTACAAAGAGAAATAGTCATGTGAAGAATCTAGATTGTTGTGCAATATTTTAATTTCAATTTTGTGATGATTCAAACTTCAAACTTCATTTAGTTTTTGATATGGCCAAAGTAATAGTTAAAATTAGTTATAAATCATAAAATTTGAGAGGGCTATACTTTTGACAATAATATAAGAATCACATTCGATTTAATGGATAAGAATGTAGTCCATGGGGTTGAGTGCAAATAAATAGAGAAATATTTATTGATGGGCATAGAATTGAAAATTTTAGGGTGACAGACTAAAATCCCCAATTTGGTCTAGGCGTTTGGAAACTAAAACGAGATGTTAGCCCTCAGGTAAGGGGAATGTGAGAACTCTGGAGTGAGAGCTAGTATTTCCCAGCATAACAACGAATTTAGGGATTAAACATTAGATTAAGCAATATTTTTTAATTNTGGGCATAGAATTGAAAATTTTAGGGTGACAGACTAAAATCCCCAATTTGGTCTAGGCGTTTGGAAACTAAAGCGAGATGTTAGCCCTCAAGCAAGGGGAATGTGGGAACTTTGGAGTGAGAGCCAGTATTTCCCAGCATAACAACGGATTTAGGGATTAAACATTAGATTAAGCAATATTTTTTATTGCTTGTAAAAAGGATAAATAATATAATTGCTCCTAGTTGACACAATTCAATTTTCTTCAATTTCATAATTCACTAACTATAATCTCGTTGTAAGGGGAATGATGCTTTCTTAAATTGGAACTCTTAGTCACAAACTTAGTTTAGTTTTAGTAAATTTAGCTTTGAAGTTTAGAGATTAGAGTACTAAACTTAGTTTCTATGGTAGCTTGAAACAAAATTTGACCTATTTTTTACTCTTAAGTTTTCTATAGTTTAAATATTATGCTTTTGCTTGATTTTCCAAACAATTTTTCACCTTCCTATGGGATCTAACTTTAAACTCAGAGCCATTTATTCCTTGAGTGATACATATACTAGAATTTGAACCTAGTGATGATTTGATATTAAAAGTATATCTTAATTCACTAGGAATGGAAATTTTAGATATTTTAAAGGAGAAAACATATTGTACTGAAGTAAATTTTAATGTAATTAATCTACATATTTTTTAGTATAACTGCCTTGTGTGTTGTCGTGTTGAGAAACATTTATAATGCATAAAAAAACCAACATCATGTTTTTGGTGTCGTTGTCTGTGAGGTTACAGTAAATTACTTAAAAGACTTTATTTGAACTATAAATTTTATTTAAAAAAATGATAAAAAAATCATAAAATAAAAAAAGAAAACAACAAAAAATATTTTTGTTCTTATGTCAGTGCTTATTTTTATAATTTTTACTTCTATTTGTGTATGTGAAGATTAGGATCTCAGGGATTAGTACCTTATGTTTCAGAATTAGAACGAACTATAAGAAAAATTCAAAAACAAAATAAACTTAACAAAATGACAAAAAAATTAAATAATCAATGTAGGGAAAATGAACATCAATAGAGNGGAGAAAACATATTGTACTGAAGTAAATTTTAATGTAATTAATCTACATATTTTTTAGTATAACTGCCTTGTTTGTTGTGGTGTTGAGAAACATTTATAATGCATAAAAAAACCAACATCATGTTTTTGGTGTCGTTGTCTGGGAGGTTACAGTAAATTACTTAAAAGACTTTATTTGAAGTATAAATTTTATTTAAAAAAATGATAAAAAAATCATAAAATAAAAAAAGAAAACAACAAAAAATATTTTTGTTCTTATGTCAGTGCTTATTTTTATAATTTTTACTTCTATTTGTGTATGTGAAGATTAGGATCTGAGGGATTAGTACCTTATGTTTCAGAATTAGAACGAACTATAAAAAAAATTCAAAAACAAAACAAACTTAAAAAAATGACAAAAAATTTAAATAATCAATGTAGGGAAAATGAACATCAATAGAAACCATTAATAGACTATGTTAACCCTGTAGTAGATGAAATTCACTTGACTATACAAACTCCTACTGTAGCTGCTAATTCATTTGAGCTTAAACATGCTATTATCCAAATAGTACCAAATAATCAGTTTGGGGGCCTTCTGAAGATCCAAATTTATATCTTGCTAGTTTTCCAGAATTGTGTGCTACATTTAAATATGACGGAGTGTTGAATGACACCGTCAGACTTAGAATTTTTTTCTTTTTTATTACATGACGAAGCTAAGATGTAGTTAAACCCTTTAACACCTAAATTGGGGAGGATTATCTTAGAATTTTTTGGCTAAATATTTCTTAGCATAAAAAAATAGTAAGCTTAGACACTATTACATCTTTTTATCAATTTTATGGGGAATCAATATATGAAGCTTGGGAATGATTTAAAGATATTCTTAGGAAGTGTCCACACCATGCTTTACCAGATTGGTTATAAATTCAAACATTTAATAATGGATTATTGAGATCTCTTAGACCTATTATTGATGTTGTTGCTCGTGCATCATTAATGTCAAAACCATTCAATGCAGCATATTCATTAATTAAAGAGATGACTACTAACAATTTTTAGTGGCCCTTTGAAAGGGTAAATCCAAAAAGAGTAGTCAGTGTTCATGAATCTAATGCAATTTCTATTATATTTCTTAAATCACTGCAATATCAAATAAATTGGATCAATTTGGAATGAATATATCTCAAACACCACCAGTGGTTAAGGAAAATTCATTCAGAAAAATGGTAGATTCGCAATCATCATATGAAACTTTGAAATCAATAAATAATCAAACTAATAATCCTTATTCTAATTATTACAATCCTAGTTGGAAAAATCACCCTAATTTATGTTGGACTAAAAATAACTCTAATGGTGTAAATCCACAATGGAAGAAAAATCAAGAAAACCCTTTCGTAAATTTAAACAATCAAGGAAATATTAATTATATATCTTATTATCCTCCTAGTTTTAACAAGAATTCTTAATTTTAGGAGAAGAATTTGTCTATAGAAGAATTGATATTACAAATGGGTAATCAATTATAAACTCAGGGAGCGATAATTAGAAACTTTTAAAATCAATTAAAACATATTGCTACTGCACTTAGTAGCAGGCCTTAAAGAACTCTTCCTAATAATGTTGAGATTAATCCTAATGATCAGAATAAAGAGCAAATTAGAACTATATAATTAAGAAGCGGAAGAGAAGTGTAGACAAAAATTCAAAAAGAGATTGAGGTTGATAATGAAGAGTGGAAATTAAAAAATCTAAAGAAGATAATCATCGTGATTCAGAAAATCCTATTAAATCGATGAAAATTATTGTAGAAAAACCAACCACTTGATTTCCTCAAAGATTGTGACAATAAAAATTGGATAAAAAATTCTCAAAATTTTGGGAAATATTTAAGAAACTAATCATAAATATTCCATTTGTTGAAGTCTTAGAACAAATGCCGAGTTAGTAAAGTTTATGATGGATAAATTTAATAGAAGATAGAAGTTTACAGATAATGAGACAGTTTAACTTAGTGAAAAGTGTATCACTATAATTATGCTTCCTAAAAAACTTAAAGATCCTGGTAGTTTTACTATTCCTTATGCTATATGCGAAAGATTTTTTGGAAAAAATTTAAGTAATTTGGGAGCCTGTATTAATCTTATGCCTCGATCTATTTGCAGAAGGTTGGATTTGGAGATATTTCTTCTAATATGGTAACCATTTAGTTAGTTGATTGATCAATCACTTATGCTAAATNACCCTGTAGTAGATGAAATTCACTTGACTATACAAACTCCTACTGTAGCTGCTAATTCATTTGAGCTTAAACCTGCTATTATCCAAATAGTACCAAATAATCAGTTTGGGGGCCTTCTGAAGATCCAAATTTATATCTTGCTAGTTTTCCAGAATTGTGTGCTACATTTAAATATGACGGAGTGTTGAATGACACCGTCAGACTTAGAATTTTTTTCTTTTTTATTACATGACGAAGCTAAGATGTAGTTAAACCCTTTAACACCTAAATTGGGGAGGATTATCTTAGAATTTTTTGGCTAAATATTTCTCAGTATATAAAACTAGTAAGCTTAGACACTATATTACATCTTTTTATCAATTTTATGGGGAATCAAAATATGAAGCTTGGGAACGATTTAAAGATCTTCTTAGGAAGTGTCCACACCATGCTTTACCAGATTGGTTATAAATTCAAACATTTAATAATGGATTATTGAGATCTCTTAGACCTATTATTGATGTTGTTGCTCGTGCATCATTAATGTCAAAACCATTCAATGCAGCATATTCATTAATTAAAGAGATGACTACTAACAATTTTTAGTGGCCCTCTGAAAGGGTAAATCCAAAAAGAGTAGTTAGTGTTCATGACTCTAATGCAATTTCTATTATATTTCTTAAATCACTGCAATATCAAAGAAATTGGATCAATTTGGAATGAATATATCTCAAACACCACGAGTGGTTAAGGAAAATTCATTCAGAAAAATGATAGATTCGCAATCATCATATGAAACTTTGAAATCAATAAATAATCAAACTAATAATCCCTATTCTAATTATTAAAATCCTAGTTGGAAAAATCACCCTAATTTATGTTGGACTAAAAATAACTCTAATGGTGTAAATCCACAATGGAAGAAAAATCAAGAAAACCCTTTCGTAAATTTAAACAATCAAAGAAATATTAATTATATATCTTATTATCCTCCTAGTTTTAACAAGAATTCATAATTTTAGGAGAAGAATTTGTCTATAGAAGAATTGATATTACAAATGGGTAATCAATTATAAACTCAGGGAGCGATAATTAGAAACTTTTAAAATCAATTAAAACATATTGCTACTGCACTTAGTAGCAGGCCTTAAAGAACTCTTCCTAATAATGTTGAGATTAATCCTAATGATCAGAATAAAGAGCAAATTAGAACTATATAATTAAGAAGCGGAAGAGAAGTGGAGACAAAAATTCAAAAAGAGATTAAGGTTGATAATGAAGAGTGGAAATTAAAAAATCTAAAGAAGATAATCATCGTGATTTAGAAAATCCTATTAAATCGATGAAAATTACTGTAGAAAAACCAACCACTCGATTTCCTCAAAGATTGAGACAATAAAAATTGAATAAAAAATTCTCAAAATTTTGGGAAATATTTAAGAAACTAATCATAAATATTCCATTTGTTGAAGTCTTGGAACAAATGCCGAGTTAGTAAAGTTTATGATGGATAAATTTAATAGAAGATAGAAGTTTACAAATAATGAGACAGTTTAACTTAGTGAAAAGTGTAGCACTATAATTATGCTTCCTAAAAAACTTAAAGATCCTGGTAATTTTACTATTCCTTATGTTATATGCGAAAGATTTTTTGGAAAAAATTTATGTAATTTGGGAGCCTGTATTAATCTTATGCCTCGATCTATTTGCAGAAGGTTGGATTTGGAGATATTTCTCCTAATATGGTAACCATTTAGTTAGCTGATTGATCAATCACTTATGCTAAAAGAGTTTTAGAAGATGTATTGGTAAAGGTTGATAAATTTATCTTTCCTGTGGACTGATACGCCTAAAAATTACCTACTTTTTCATATTTATTTTATGCTCAATTTTAATGATTTTTAATGATATTACACCTTAAAGAAGATATTTTGTATATTTTTGGTTTCAGTTACCAAAAATAAACTTTGGGAGAAAATGATACAAAAATGGTGCAATTTGGAGTAAAACCGAGCAAGAAAGAAAATTCTAACTTGGCACATTTTGATATGTCTTTCTATGCTTAATTTACTTTTACATTTCTCACATGTTTTTAAATAAAATTATGCTTTAAAGGAAGGTTTTTTTATGCTTATTATTTATGTATATCAGTTAGGAGCGAAACACAATTAAAACGGGGCGAAATGGTGCTGAAACAGAGCCAAACGGAACAAAACAGTGGAGCTGCTGCAAGCTGGCTCAAGATGCACCATTTGACAGAGAGCTGGCACACGAGACGACTATTTACAAATTAAGGCGGTTTGGGATGAATTTTGGGCAAATTCTCAAAGGGACACTTGTTCTAAACACCCATTGGAGTGGTTCAACACATCTAGACACTTTGGTAGGTTCTTTTATGAAGGGATATGCCTCTTGGACCAATGAATACANTATATATTTTATGCTCAATTTTAATGATTTTTAATGATATTACACCTTAAAGAAGATATTTTGTATATTTTTTGTTTCAGTTACCAAAAATAAACTTTGGGAGAAAATGATACAAAAATGGTGCAATTTAGAGTAAAACTGAGCAAGAAAGAAAATTCTAACTTGGCACATTTTGATATGTCTTTCTATGCTTAATTTAATTTTACATTTCTCACATATTTTTGAATAAAATTATGCTTTAAAAGAAGGTTTTTTTATGCTTATTATTTATGTATATCTGTTAGGAGCGAAACACAATTAAAACGGGGCGAGATGGAGCTGAAACGGAGCCAAACAGAACAAAACAGTGGAGTTGCTGCAAGCTGGCTCAAGATGCACCATTTGACAGAGAGCTAGCACACGAGACAAATTTTTACAAATTAAGGCGGTTTGGGATGAATTTTGGGCAAATTCTCAAAGGGACACTTGTTCTAAACACACATTGGAGTGGTTCAACACATCTAGACACTTTGGTAGGTTCTTTTATGAAGGGATATGTCTCTTGGACCAATGAATACATCTTTTTAATTCAAAAGAGTTGACTTTTGGATAGAATTTTCGAGGGAATTTTGAATTCTTTTTGGAGGGAGGTAGCCTTTTATAAAAGAGAGGGAAGTCTAGGGCTTGAAGGGGAGTTGGTGGTGTGTGTGTGTGTGTGTGTTTGTGAGTGGCGTGAGAGTAAGAAGAAGGAAAGAGAGAGAGAGAGAGAGAGAAAGTGAAGGGCTTGGAGATTTTTTTTCAAGGATTGTAAGAGGAGAGGGAAGGTGACATATTTCTTCTTTACTACATTTCTAGGAGAGAATTGAGAGTGCTTGTAAGGAGAGAAAGACTTGAAGAGAACTTCTAGGGATTTGCTTGAGAAGAATTGTGAGATAAGTTGTGTCTTTTATTTCTTTTATTTTGTAAACTTATTTTTATTAATAAAATCTGTGTTTTATTGTATCCTTCTCATGAATTCTAAGTGGTCTTTTTTATCCTTCTCCCTACTTTGCTAATAGTAAAGTGGAAGGATGTTTTTTTCAATTTGAACTATTCAATACAAAAATTTGTTTAGTCTTTATAAGTTTACTTTTGAAGTTTAGCAAATAACATAAGTAACCTAGTTCTCTTAACTGCATTTCATTGAGCACAGATTAAATTTACTTTATATTTGTTTTGCTTACATAAGTTTTGTTGTTTGAATATTGTGTTTTGCATTATAACTATAAGAATTTTCAACTCCCTGTGGGATCACTAGTTAGGACCCCATTAGAGCTCTCTATTACTTCAGTGATACGTTTACTTGTGTTATTATTATGGTTTAATAGCTTAAAGAGTTTAAAAGATAAATTTTTTGTACTGAATTTATTTTTACTGGAATTGAACTGCATATTTACTATTTTAGCTGTCGTGTGTGTACTATAATATTTAAAGTTATTTGCAACACACCACTAAACCACACATCATGTTTTTGACATTCTTGTAGGAGAGTAACAGTAAAATACTTTATAATTAAGAACATTTTTAACTAAAAAACTATTTGTAGTCTAATTAAATATTTTTATATTTCAGTGTGATTGCTTATTTTAATTGCTTATTGTGTATGTGTATGCGTATTTTAAGATTAGAAAGTGTAATACCTTACAATGTAGAGTTAGAAAAAACTATTAGAAATATTGAAAATCAACAAAAAGAGATAGATAATTTGAACAAAATGGCTATAAGCTTAAATAATTCTGGAATTGAAAATGAACATCATCAGAGACCTTTAAGAAATTATGTTAACCCTAGGGCAGTTGAATTTCGTTTAAGTGTACAAAACCTTATTGTAACTGCCAATTCATTTTAACTTAAACTTGTTATTATCCAAATGGTAAAAGATAATCAGCTTGGAAGAACACCGACTGAAGATCCTAACTTAAACTTTACTGGCATTCTATAATTGTGTGATACATTTAAATATGATGAAGTGTTGAATGATGCCTTCAAACTTAGACTAGATGTGCTTAAACTTGTTAGCACCTTGATCTATCAGAACTTGGGGAGACTTATCACTAAAATTTTATCTAAAATTTTCCCACCATCGAAAAGTGCTAAAAATAGAAATGATGTCACATTTTTTTTTGTCAATTTAAAGGGGAATCAATTTATGAAGCTTGAGAAAGATTTACAGATCTCCTTAATAAGTATCCACACCATGTATTACCAGATTGTTTAATAATTCCAACTTTTGATAATAGATTGTATGGATCTCTTGGATCTATAATTGATGCTCTTGTTGGTGGATCATTAATGTCAAACCCATTCGATGAAGCATATTCTTTAATTGAAGAGATGACTACTAATAATTTTCAATGGCCCTCTAGAAGGGCAATGACCACGACTTTATATATGCTTAAATATATAAGTATTTAATAATGCTGCTAAAAAATATACTTCCTCAAAAACTGTACTAAATTCTTAATAATAATTATAGATTTGATAAATATGGATGAATTTAATACTGCTGCTAAAAGATTTAATTCCTCAGCAACTGTACCAAAACTTAATTACAGTTATGGATTCGATAAAGATGGATGTATATAATTCAGCAACTGCACCAAAAACTTAATAGCAGTTATAGAGTCGATAAAGATGTATGTATAAAAATATTCAATAATTGTAAAGTCACACTTATCAACGCAAGTATACGTATCACTCAAGTAATATAGGGCTCTAATAGAGTCGCCAAAAACTTGATAACAGTTATAGATTTGATAAAGATGTGTATAAAATATTCAATAATTGTGCAAAATCATATATATATATATATGATTATAAAGATGTATAGATATAATATTCAATAATGTTAAAGTCAAATTACAACGCAAGTATACGTATCACTCAAGTAATATAGGGCTCTAATGGAGTCCTAGATATCGATCACACAAGGAGTAAGTTTAGAACTACGAACTAAGATTTTAGAAAAGCAATACTTTAATCGCAATAATGAAGTTCAATTTGCTTATCTGTCACTAATAGGTAGTTGAAATAATGACGTAATTTTAATAACTATTAAATAACTAATAATAGTAATGAATGTTTAAATGTGATATTCAATATATAAGAAAGCATCCTTCTCCTTATCAAGAAACTATAGTGAATGAATAAAGTGAATTAGTTCAAATTACCTATTCTTTACCTTTTGCTCCAGGCATAAAGAACATTGACTAATCCTATGCTTGTTTACTGAATCTACGGTTAGGCTAGGAGGATACCGGCTCTTACTTTGGAGCTTCCACATTCCCTCACCTGAGGGCTAGCGNAATTATACTAATGAAGGTTCAAATGTGATATTCAATATATAAGAAAGCATCCTTCTCCTTCTCAAGAAATTACAGTGAATGGATAAAGTGAATCAGTTCAAATTATATTGTGTCAAATAGGAGAATACCTATTCTTTACCCTTTGGTCCAAGCATAAAGAACATTGACTAATCCTATGCCTGTTTACTGAATCAGTGGCTAGGCTGGGAGGATTCCAGCTCTCGGAGTACCCATGTTTCATTTGCCTGAGGGCTAACATCTACACTTCAACACTCAAACGATAGGACTGAATTGGGGATTTGAGTCTGTCACTCTAAAATATCCAATTCTATGCCAGATAATNATTGAAATAGAGGACATCTAATAGTTAATCTTTTTCTTCCCTCCCCCAAACTTAAATTTTTCAATATAAAATTATACGGGTGGAAAGAAAAGCTCTAAATATAAATCATACCTCATCTTAAAATTTTAAATATGAAATAATACAGGTGGAAAGAAAAACTATAAATATAAATCATACCTCAGTATTGTATGTTTCATCATTCTGAAATTTTTGCAGGCCTTCTCAAAATTTCTACTTCACCTGGTCTGTAATAATATGAACTTTCTACAAATATAAATCATTGGAGGAATCTGGGTAATGAAATTTTGAAATAAGTATAAAACTAAAACATTAAACAAGCATAACATTTCTTAACACAAACATAATACTAACAAAACAATTAAAATTGCGAAATAAAAATCACATTACATTACAATTCACAATACTACCTCAACATCTATTAAACTACACATGAAAATTTAACTATAACACTAACTTTATAACAAAAATTAAAAATTATCCAAGCACAACAAATAATAAAAATGAAAGTTCAAATACACAAACATCCATTTCTAGTACAAAAAGATTATAAAAATAAAAGTACAAATATAAGTACATCTATTACATTTAAATATCAAAATCCGAAGCTATATCTTCATCGCCTTGATCAGCAGGTGGGTCGGGATGATACTGAGTATATCGGGGGCACTCAGGAAAAGTAACATCAGGCTCACCTCTATAGTGTCGAGCCTGAGCTTCATAATAGGCTACATCAAAATTTGAATGCCTATGAAGGTACTCATTATCATAATTNATTTGAATGCCTATGAAGGTACTCATTATCATAATCGTATCAACGTTCTAAACCTCCAATCCTTTCATTTATTAACTCTATGCTCTTCTGCTGCAAGTTCAACTCATTCATCAAATTAGAGAGCGTAGGTGAGCTAGAAGGTGGAAGGTCATAACCTTGTAGAGGGGACATCTCTACTAGTAGAAGGTTCTTGACTTCTACTTCCAGTTCTCCATTTCTCATGGGATTTATAAGTCTTTAAATTAGCTTTACTAATAGGTTTCATAGGGTAAACCCATTTTTCATCTCCAAATTCCACTCTAGAAAGTTTGCAAATTGCATAAGTCCAGGATGTCCTGGACCACCACTTGTCTCACTCCTCACTGTAGTCAATATATTCTTAAGAACGATTCTCCCCACATTTATAGTTCTATTATTANAATAAAATCTGAATTTATCTAAAGCATACACAATAGCTAGTAACTCTTTTTCAGTAACAGTATAATTAATTTTTGCATCATTAAGAGTTTTACTAGCGTTGTATATAACTTATAACTTTCTCCAAGAACAACTCTAATAGCATAATCACTAGCATCACACATTATTTCAAATGGTTTCTCCCAGTTAGGTGAAACTATAATAAGGGTTGTGATTAATTTTTCCTTTAATAACTCAAAGACATTTAAACAGTTTTCAGTAAATTCAAATTTCTTGTCATTTTCTAAAAGTTGGCATAGAGGTTTGGTAATTTTAGAAAAATTTTTAATAAAATGCCTATAAAATCCAACATGTCCAAGAAAACTCCTAACCTCTCTTACATTAGTAGGAGGTGTTAGTTTAGATATAACTTGAATTTTTGCAGGTTCTGCTTCCATACCATCTTCCGAAATTTTATGCCTTAACACAATTCCTCCTGCAACCATAAATTGACATTTCTCCCAATTCAAAACTAAATTAGTTCTTTTGCATAACTCTAAAGCATTTTCAAGGTAATTTAAGCATGTGTCAAATGATGTTCCAAATACAGAGAAATCATCCATAAATACTTCTAATCTATCATCAATTAACTGACTAAATATGGACATCATACATCTTTGGAATGTTGCAGGTGCATTACATAATCCGAAAGGCTTTCTTCAAAAAGAAAATGTTCCAAAAGGACTATAAATGTTTTCTTTTCTTGATCCTCAAGAGCAATAGGAATTTGATGGTAACTGGTATATCCATCTAGAAAACAAAAAAATTTGTTCCCAGCATGTCTATCTACTATTTGACTAAAAAGGGTAAAGAGAAGTGATCTTTCCTGGTGGCAGTGTTTAATTTTCTATAATCAATGCAAATATGCCACCCAACAAGTTGTCTGATAGGTATTAATTCATTATTTTCTTTTGTTTCAACTGTCACTCCTCCTTTCTTGAGAACATAGTGGATTAGACTTACCCACACACTATTTGAAATAAGATGTATAATTATAGTCTCTAACCATTTCAACATTTCCTTCTTAACTACTTCTTTCATCATCAAATTTAATCTCCTTTATGGATCAACTCTTGGTTTATATTGTTCATCTAATATAATGTTATGCATACAGATTGAAAGACTGATTCCCTTAATATCAACTAAGGTCTAACTAAAAGCTTTCTTATCTCTTTTCAATGTATCTAACAGTTTTTGCTCTTGCAAATCATTTAATTCTGAAGATATAATAATAAGTAATGTAGATGAGTCTCCCAAAAACACATACTTCAAGTGGCTTAGCAGTATTTTCAACTAAGTTCAGGTGGATTTATAATTGACCGAAATAGATTCTTATCAGCATTTTCCGTAATATCCAATATCTGAAATCTTTCCTGAACATAATCTAATTCTTCATTTTCTAATTCATCCAAAATAACTTCATCACTTTCTTCAAATTGTTCTTTCTCTTCAAAATGTGCTTTAAACTATTCTTTCAATAGATGTTCACTAATTTTCATGCGAAAACACTTATTATCTTTTTCAACCGTAGAGTATTTCAAAGATTTCGCAATGTTAAAAGTTAACTCTTGATCGTATTTCATAGATTTCGTAGAGTATTTCATAGTTAATTCTCCTTTTTGAACATCTATCACAGCTTTTCCAATAGCTAGAAAGGGTCTCCCTAAAATAATAGGTATTTCTTTATCTTTCTCCATATCTAAAACAATGAAATCCACAATCTAAAATGATAGGTATTTCTTTATCTTCCTCCATATCTAAAGCAATGAAATCCATAGGAAATACAAATTTATCAACTTTTACTAACACATCTTCTATAACTCCCTTAGGATATGTAACTGAACGATTTGCAATTTATCAACTTTTACTAACACATCTTCTATAACTCCCTTAGGATAAGTAACTGAAGGATCCGATTTATCAACTTTTACTAACACATCTTCTATAACTCTCTTAGGATATGTAACTGAACGATCTTTTTATCAACTTTTACTAACACATCTTCTATAACTCCCTTAGGATAAGTAACTGAACGATCCGCTAACTAAAGAGTTACTTTTACTAACACATCTTCTATAACTCCCTTAGGATATGTAACTGAACGATCCGCTAACTAGAGAGTTACAGAAGTGGGTGAGACTTCTCCTAGTCCTAATCTTTTGAAAATCAGAGGCATAAGATTAATGCTGGCTCCCAAATCACATAAAGCTCTTCCATAAAATTTTTCACCAATAGCGCACGGTATAGTGAAACTGCCAGGATCTTTTAATTTTTCAGAAAGCTTTTTTTGAATAATTGCACTACACTCTTTGCTAAGTGCAACAGTTTTGAACTTCCTTTTCTTGTTCAGAATATCTTTCATAAATTTCACATAATTGGGCATTTGCTCTAAGGTTCAGAATATCTTTCATAAATTTCACATAATTGGGCATTTGCTCTAAAGCTTCTACGAAGATTAATTGCACTACACTCTTCGCTAAGTGCAACAGCCTCATTATCAATGAACTTCCTTTTCTTGTTCAAATTGCACTGCACTCTTCGCTAAGTGCAACAGTTTTGTTATCCGTGAACTTCCTTTTCTTGTTCAGTATATCTTTCATAAATTTCACATAATTGGGCATCTACTCTAAAGCTTCTACGAAGGGAATGTTTACATCTTTCATAAACTTCACATAATTGGGCATTTGCTCTAAAGCCTCTACGAAAGGAATATTTACTGTTAATTTCTTAAGAATTTCTATAAACTTGGCTACACTCTTTACTAAGTGCAATAGTTTCATTATCCGTGAACTTCCTTTTCTTGTTCAGAATATTAAATTTCACATAATTGGGCATTTGCTCTAAAGCTTCTACGAAGGGAATATTTATCGTTAACTGCTTAAAAATATCTAAAATTTTGGAAAATTGTTTATTCTGTTTGAGCTTCTACGAAGGGAATATTCACCGTTAACTTCTTAATAATTTCTAAAAATTTTGAAAATTGTTTATTCTCTTTATTGTGCTTATTCACCGTTAACTTCTTAAGAATTTCTAAAAATTTTGAAAATTTTTTATTCTGTTTATGTTGCTTCAGTCTTTGAAAAATGGTGGTGGAGGTTTCTCCACAGTAATTTTCATTGGTGTAAATGGATACTCTAAATCTGGGTACCCATGATCCTTTTCTTTTTCAGTATCCACTTTCTCATTTTTAGTTTCCATTTCTTTTTGCACTCTTATCTCCAATTCTTTTCCACTTTGTAATTATATCTCTTTGATTTATTCTTTTCCTTGATGTTTAGGATTTGGTTCCACAGTACTAGGAAATGTTCCTAATGTTCGGTTAGTAAGCGCAGTAGCGATATGTTCCAATTGGTTTTCAATATTCTTTATAGCATCTCCTTAATTTTGTAATTCATTTACTTGAATTTGTAATTTATTTCATTGACTCTACAATTGTTGACCCATGTTTAATATCAGCTCTTCCATAGAAAACTTCTTCTCCTTAATTTGAGTGTTGCTGTTAAATCCTGGAGGATAAGAAGGTCGATAGTTTACATTTCCTTAAATATCAACTCTTCCATAGACAACTTCTTCTCCATAATTTGAGTGTTACTGTTCAATCCTAGAGGATAAGAAGGTCTATAGTTAGCATTTCCTTTGATATCTCCTTAATTTGAGTGTTGCTGTTAAATCCTAGAGGATAAGAAGCTCTATAGTTTATATTTCCTTGGTTGGAAATTTCCTAATGGGTTCACTGGGTTGTTTGTCCATTGTTGATTTGTAGAAGAATTGTTATTCAAATAAAAATTTGGATGATTCTTCCAACCTGGGTTATAATAGTTTGAATAAGGTTTGTTGGGTCTATTAATAACATTTCAAGTCTCATATGAAGGTTGAGCATCCACAAATTTCCCAGATGAATTTTCTTCCATCATAGGAGATGCTGGAGAATAATTCATCCCATAGTGATCTATTTTCTTTAATATTGCAGCAATTTGTGAAGCCAACATAGATATCGCATCAGAATCGTGAATACTAGCCNTTTTGTAATTGATTTCCTTGAATTTGTAATTGATTTCCTTGATTCTGCAATTATTGACCCATGTTTAATATCTTCTCTTCCATAGACAACTTTTTCTCCTTAAATTGAGTATTACTGCTAAATCGTGGATGATAAGAAGGTCTATAATTAACATTTCCTTGTAATATCAACTCTTCCATAGACAACTTCTTCTCCATAATTTGAGTGTTACTGTTCAATCCTAGAGGATAAGAAGGTCTATAGTTAGCATTTCCTTTGATATCTCCTTAATTTGAGTGTTGCTGTTAAATCCTAGAGGATAAGAAGCTCTATAGTTTATATTTCCTTGGTTGGATTTCTTGTTTGCCCATTGTTGATTTGTAGAAGAATTGTTATTCCAATTAAAATTTGGATGATTCTTCATTTGCCCATTGTTGATTTGTAGAAGAATTGTTATTCCAATTAAAATTTGGATGATTCTTCCAGCCTAAGTTATAATAGTTTGAAGAAGGTTAGTTGGGTCTATTAATAGCATTTAAGGTCTCATATGAAGGTTGAACATCAAAAAATTGCCCAAGTGATCTCTCTTTCATCATATGGAGGTGTTGGAAAATAATTCATCCCACAATGATCTAATTTCTTTGATATTGCAGCAATCTGTGAAGCTAACAAATATATTGCATCAGAATCATGGATACTCGCTACTCTTTTAGGATTTACCCGCTCAGAGGGCCATTGAAAATTGTTGGTAGCCATCTCTTCTATTAATGAATAAGCCTCATCAAATGGTTTTGACATTAAAGAACCACCAACCGCAACATCTATAATTGATTTAAGAGATCCCAGNTTGGTAGCCATCTCTTCTATTAATGAATAAGCCTCATCAAAAGGTTTTGACATTAACGAACCACCAGCAACATCATCTATAATCGATCTAAGAGATCCCACTAATCCATTATAAAATGTTTGAATTATCAACCAATCTGGTAACGAATGATGAGGGCATTTATTAAGAAGATCCTTAAATTTATCGCAAGCTTCGTATATTGACTCTCCATCAATTTGACAGAACAATGTTATCTCATTTCTAAGTTTAGTAGTTTTGGATGGAGGAAATATTTGGATAGAAATTTCTGTGACAGTTCTCCCCAAGTTCTAATAGATCCTTGTGCTAGCAAATTTAACCACATCTTAGCCTTATACCTCAGTGAAAAAGGAAAAAAGTTTAAGTCTAACAACATCTCATATTTAAAAGTAGCACACAATTCTAAAAAACTAGCGAGGTGTAAGTTAGGATCTTCATTTTCTATACCTCCAACTTAATTGTTTTGTACCATTTGGATAATAACAGGTTTAAGCTCAAATGAATTAGCAGCTACACCAAGATTTTGGATAGATAAGTGAATTTCATCTGCTGTAGGATTTGCATAATCTCGTAGGGGTCTAGGTTGGTGTTCATTCTCTATTCCTTGATTGTTCATGTTTTTTTCCATTGCATCAGAATTTGTAGGTTCTCTTCTAAATCTTCTAATCTTTCTAACAGTGCATTCTAATTCCAAATCGTAGGGTATAAGATTTTCATGTCCAAATTTATGCATACAATTGGAAATCAGTACACAGTAATATAATTAACTAAATATGAAAATAAGTTGCAATTTAAGTAAAAATTTTCTAATAATCTTAATATGTCCGTTACTCTAATTGTGATTTTTGTTTACTCACTCCATGAAAATTGCGCCAAAAACTTGACTGCGACTTTATATATGCTTAAAAATATAAGATAAATATGGACGAAATAAATATTCAATAATTGTAAAGTCACACTTATGAACGCAAGTATATGTATCGCTCGAGTAATATAGGACTTAAATGGAGTTCTAGATATCGATCCCACATGGAGTAAATTTAGAACTATGAACTAAGATTTTAGAAAAAACAATACTTTAATCACAACAATGAAGTCTAGTTTGCTTATCTGTCACTAATAGGCAACTACAATAAAAATGTAATTTTAATAACTATTAAATATTGAATGATACTAATGAAGGTTTAAATGTGATATTCAATATATAAGAAAGCATCCTTCTTCTTATCAAGAAATTATAGTGAATGGATAAAATGAATTAGTTCAAATTATATTGTGCCAAATATTTCTTTACCCTTTGGTCCAAGCATAAAGAACATTGACTAATCCTATGCTTATTTACTGAATCTACGGCTAGACTGGGAGGATACCAGCACTCAATACAGAGCTCTCACGTTTCCCTCGCCTGAGGGATAACATCTATACTTCACCACCCAAACAATAGGACAGAATTGGGGATTTTAGTCTGTCACTCTAAAATCTACAATTCTTCGCCCAATTAATTTTATTTCCCTATTTATTTGCACCCAACTTCCAAGGGCTTTGACCTCCCTGAATCTTGACACCCAAACGATAGGACCGAATTGGGGATTTTAGTCTATCACTCTAAAATCTCCAATTTTACACCCGATAAATTATTTCCCTATTTATTTGCACCCAACTTCTAAGGGCTTTGACCTCCCTGAATCTTGGATGCAATCCTCTCTTTAGTTGTAAAACTCAACATATTTTAACAAATCAATTGGCTAGATTGAAAGTAAATTAAGAATAGTTGTAAAACTCAACATATTTTAACAAATCAATTGGCCAGATTGAAAGTAAATTAAGATGGTGAAAAGATCATCACAATTTCTTAAACATTTTCATAGCTTCACCAATTCAAATCACCATTTTGTCTCAAGACAAGGAGAAAGACAGAGAAAACTACTTAGATCTCATGATTGAAAGTAAATTAAGATCGAAGTGAAAAAATCATCATAATTTCTTTACCAATTCAAATCACCATTTCACAAATCTCAAGACAAGGAGAAAGACAGAGAAAACTACTCAGATCTCATAATCACCATTTCACAAATCTCAAGACAAGGAGAAAGACAGAGAAAACTACTCAGATCTCATGGGAAGATCGAAGTGAAAAGATCATCACAATTTCTTAAACATTTTCATGGCTTCACCAATTTAAAAACATTTCACAAATCTCAAGACAAGGAGAAAGACAGAGAAAACTACTCATATCTCATGGGGAAAATACAACAAAACTCAGAATTCATATATTAAATCAAACNTGTAGTCTAATTAAATATTTTTATATTTCAGTGTGATTGCTTATTTTAATTGCTTATTGTGTATGTGTATGCATATTTTAAGATTGGCAAGTGTAATACCTTACAATGTAGAGTTAGAAAAAACTATTAGAAATATTCAAAATCAACAAAAAAAGATAGATAATTTGAACAAAATGGCTATAAGCTTAAATAATTCTGGAATTGAAAATGAACATCATCAGAGACCTTTAAGAAATTATGCTAACCCTAGGGTAGTTGAATTTCGTTTAAGTGTACAAAACCTTATTGTAACTGTCAATTCATTTTAACATAAACTTGTTATTATCCAAATGGTAAAAGATAATCAGTTTGGAGGAACACCGACTGAAGATCCTAACTTAAACCTTACTGGCATTCTATAATTGTGTGATACATTGAAATATGATGAAGTGTTGAATGATGCCTTCAAACTTAGACTTTTTCCTTATTCATTAAGGGATAAAGCTAAGATGTGCTTAAACTTGTTAGCACCTTAATCTATCAGAACTTGGGGAGACTTATCACTAAAATTTTATCTAAAATTTTCCTACCATCGAAAAGTGCTAAAAATAGAAATGATGTCACATTTTTTTTTGTCAATTATGAAGCTTGAGAAAGATTTATGGATCTCCTTAATAAGTATCCACACCATGTATTACCAGATTGTTTAATAATTCCAACTTTTGATAATAGATTCTATGGATCTCTTGGATCTATAATTGATGCTCTTGTTGGTGGATCATTAATGTCAAAACCATTCGATGAAGCATATTCTTTAATTGAAGAGATAACTACTAATAATTTTCAATGGCCCTCTAGAAGGGAAATGACCACGACTTTATATATGCTTAAATATATAAGTATTTAATAATGCTCCTAAAAAATATACTTCCTAAAAAACTGTACCAAATCANTATTTATTTACACCCAACTTCCAAGGGCTTTGACCTCCATGAATCTTGGATGTAATCTTCACTTTAGTTGTAAAACTCAACATATTTTAACAAATCAATTGTCCAGATTGAAAGTAAATTAAGATCAAAGTGAAAATACCATCAAAATTTGTTAAACATTTTCATGGCTTCACCAATTTAAATAATCATTTTACAAATCTCGAGACAAGGAGAAAGAGAAAACTACTCAGATCTCATGTGAAAAACGCAACAAAACTCGGAATTCATATATAAAATCATTATCATACAAACCACAACAAGTAAATAACTTAACTCTAATTTCTCCCCAAGAAAACTCCTCAAAGTTCCTCTGAATTTCTTCCTTTTTNCGCAAGTATACGTATCACTCAAGTAATATAGGGCTCTAATGGAGTCCTAGATATCGATCACACAGGGAGTAAGTTTAGAACTACAAACTAATATTTTAGAAAAACAATACTTTAATCGCAATAATGAAGTTCAATTTGCTTATCTGTCACTAATAGGCAGTTGAAATAATTATGTAATTTTAATAACTATTAAATAACTAATAATAGTAATGAAGGTTTAAATGTGATATTCAATACATAAGANTTTTACAGCACACAAAATTCCTCTTCGAAGTAGCAAGGAGGAAGGAATCTCTCACTTTCCCTCAACTCTTACTATCTCTCGAAGAATTCCTCACAATTTTTACACACTATTGGAACCTTTCTAACCTCTAGGACCTCTCCAGGACTTCTAGGCTCCTTCCTTCTCTTTAATTTTTGGCCAAAATAGTCTGTTAAAGTTGTGGATGAGCTTTACCAAGAATTGCCTAAGCATCTCTTCAAAATTGAGCCTTATCCAANTTCCTCTTCAAAGCAGCAAGGAGGAAGAAATTTCTCACTTTCCCTCCACTCTTACAATCTCTCAAGGAATTCATCACAATTTTTACACAATATTGAAACCTTTATAACGTCCAAGAACTCTCTCTAGCACTTCTTCTTTTCAATTTTTGACCAAAACGTTCTCTTAAAGTTGTGGATGAGCTTTCCCAAGAGTTGCCTAAGCATCCCTTCAAAATTTGGCCTTATCCAAAGCTTGATTTGGCATAACCGTCGAGCTCGCCGTCGGCGGCCTCGAGGGCACCGTCGGCGGACCTTCTTAATGAATTAATTCTAGAGTCTCGGGAAAATCTCGTTGTCGGTGAGGTCGATGGCGCTGTCGGCGCCCTAGTTCAATTCTTCACATTTTTGGTTCTTTTAGCTCCAAATTCGTTCCTTTTTGCATCTTTTTGCTCCAATGACCCTAATTCATCGTTCCTTCAACAAAACATCAAAAATACCTTTCTTTAAAGTGCAATAACATCAAAAACAATATAAAATAGGTATGAAAATCTAAACATATTTTCCTCTGGTTAAAATCCCCCAAACTTAGCTATTACTTGTCCTCAAGTAATTTTAGTACTACATAAAAGTTATGATCTACTGTAGTAAAGTTTTAATTTAGAAATACTATAAGTTTGATTTAAATAAATATCATAGTGAGATTTTCAAAAAATAATTCAAGTAATTGAATTAACTCTGTAGCTACAAGATTATCTAGTCATCAAGTTTAAGAGTTTTAGTCTTCTATTCATTTCAAGAATGACTATATGTCGCAATATTAAGTCACTTAGAATATTCAAAAGATAGGAAGTTCATGAGAACTCTACTACTAAAAGATCTGTTCCATAAATATAAGTTTAGGAATGTATTTAGGTTTTCCCTTTAACGTGGGTCCCAGTGAAGCCATTTTTTATTAGGCATATCCTCAAGCTTCTCCTCACTTCCATAATTTTTTTCTTTCTTTTCTCCAATTTTTGATTAGGCATATCCTCTCAAGCTTCTCCTCACTTCCATAATTTTTTTTTCTTTCTTTTCTCTTTTTCATTTGGATTGCTTTCAATCCTATATTTTTTTTTCTTTTCATGGATTANAGTCTCGGGAAAATCTCGTTGTCGGTGAGGTCGATGGCGCTGTCGGCGCCCTAGTTCAATTCTTCACATTTTGGTTCTTTTAGCTCCAAATTCGTTCATTTTTGCATCTTTTTGCATCTTTTTGCTCCAATGACCCTAATTCATCGTTCCTTCAACATAACATAAAAAATTCCTTTCCTTAAAGTGCGATAACATCAAAATAATATAAAATAGGTATGAAAATCTCAACATATTTTTCTCTAGTTAAATTCCCCCAAACTTAGCTATTACTTGTCCTCAAGTAATTTTAGTACTACATAAAAGTTATGATTTAGTGTAGTAAAGTTTTAATTTAGAAATACTATAAGTTTGATTTAAATAAATATCATAGTGAGATTTTCAGAAAATAATTCAAGTAATTGAATTAACTCTGTAGCCACAAGATTATCTAGTCATCAAGTTTAAGAGTTTTAGTCTTCTATTCATTTCAAGAATGACTATATGTCGCAATATTAAGTCACTTAGAATATTCAAAAGATAGGAAGTTCATGAGAACTCTACTACTAAAAGATCTGTTCCATAAATTAAAGTTTAGGAATGTATTTAGGTTTTCCCTTTAAGTAGGTTCAGTGAAGCCAATTTTTGATTCGGCATATCCTCAAGCTTCTCCTCACTTCCATAATTTTTTTTTTCTTTTCTTTTTTTCATTTGGATTGCTTTCAATCCTATATTTTTTTTCTTTTCATGGATTATTTTTTTCTTTTTCATTTGGATTGCTTTCAATCCTATATATTTTTCTTTTCTTTTCAAGGATTAATATTTTTTTCTTTTTCATTTGGATTGCTTTCAATCCTATATATTTTTCTTTTCTTTTCAGGGATTGCCTTTCTTTTTCCTTTTTCAAGTGAAGATTACTATATCTAGATAGCCTTTAATGATTTTGAACATCACCTTTCTTTCCCTAAATTCGAAACTCAAAGCATTCCTTTACTTTATATGTATTTCCTGCCTTTACATCATTGAGCTCCAATCTTTTCTTCTCAAATGAATTTCCAGATTCTTAATACTTCAAAATATAGTTTTCTTTATTTTAAATAGTTAATTATAATCTAATTCTCTTATACTAAATATCTAAAGTTACAAAATTAATTTTCATTATAAAAATATTTCTTTAAATCTACTATAATATTTAAATAGCTACAAAAATATTGTTACCTGAATTAAATTCACTACATAAAATCATATAAATAATTTTTGAAAAATGAAATAGAGGACATCTAATAGTTAATCTTTTTCTTCCCTCCCCCAAACTTAAATTTTTCAACATAAAATTATACGGGTGGAAAGAAAAACTCTAAATATAAATCATACCTCATTATTTTAGGCATTTTCATCATTCTGAAATTTTTGTAGGCCTTCTCAAAATTTCTACTTCACCTGGTCTGTAATAATATGAACTTTCTATAAATTTAAATCATTAGAGGAATCTGGGTAATGAAATTTTGAAATAAGTATAAAACTAAACATTATACAAGCACAACATTTCTTAACACAAACACAATACTAACAATACAATTAAAATTGCGAAATAAAAATCACATTACATTACAATTCACAATACTACTCAACATCTATTATACTACACATGCAAATTTAACTATAACACTAACTTTATAACAAAAATTAAAAATTATCCAAGTACAACAAATAATAAAAATGAAAGTTCAAATACACAAACATCCATTTCTATTACAAAAAGATTACAAAAATAAAAGTACAAATATAAGTACATCTATTACATTTAAATATCAAAATCCCAAGCTATATCTTCATCGCCTTGATCAGTAGGTGGGTCGGGATGATACTGGTATATCGGGGGCACTCAAGAAAAGTAACATTAGGCTCACCTCTATAGTGTCGGGCCTGAGCTTCATAATAGGCTATCTCAAAATTTGAATGCCTATGAAGGTACTCATCGTATCAACGTTCTAAACCTCCAATCCTTTCATTTATTAACTCTATGCTCTTCTGCTGCAAGTTCAACTCATTCATCAAATTAGAGAGCGTAGGTGAGCTAGAAGGTGGAAGGTCATAACCTTGTAGAGGGGACATCTCTACTAGTAGAAGGTTCTTGACTTCTACTTCCAGTTCTCCATCTCTCATGGGATTTATAAGTCTTTAAATTATCTTTACTAATAGGTTTCATAGGGTAAACCCATTTTCCATCTCCAAATTCCACTCTAGAAAGTTTGCAAATTGCATAAATAAGTCCAGGATGTCCTAGACCACCACTTGTCTCACTCCTCACTGTAGTCAATATAATCTTAAGAATGATTCTCCCCACATTTATAGTTCTATTATTCTGAATACAGAAATTTAGAATAGCTCTATTTCTAGTTACCTCACTATTGTGATAAGTCGGTAACAGAGTTAGGAAATAAAATAGTGTCACGCTTTAGATGTGGCATTCAACATGGAAGCAGAAAAATTTATATGTTCTCATTGCTTTATCTTCCATGTTCCTTTCCCATCAATGAGAAAGTTGATCACATCATTCAGGGGGCCTTCCATCATACTGAAGGATTCATACTAGCAACTATAAGAGTCTAGGACTTCGTAAAAGGTGTTGATGCGGGTGGCAGTGAATTCAACTGTNCTTCCATCATACTGAAGGATTCATACTAGCAACTATAAGAGTCTGGGACTTCGTAAAAGGTGTTGATGCGGGTGGCAGTGAATTCAACTAGAAATCCATGCACTTGAACAATTCCGTCATCAGAATAAATTACATTGGCGTAGAACTCCTTCACAACATTTGCATCAGCTTTATTGGTGGTGTAACAAAAGTTTTGCCACCTCCGCTCGGCAATAACTCATTCAATTTCTCCTCCCGGACTTTCAAAAACTCGATCATGTATACACTTCTTTCCTTCAAATATTGAAGTAAATTTTTTTTGAGCCATCGCATTGACAAAGCGAGACTCATCAAACTCAACCCGTCTCTTTTATCATGGAGCCAANTATACACTTCTTTCCTTTAAATATTGAAGTAAATTTTTTTTGAGCCATCGCATTGACGAAGCGAGACTCATCAAACTCAACCCGTCTCTTTTATCATGGAGCCATTTTAATCAAATCAAATTATAGTTCCAAAAATTACTTCAAATATGCAAATCATGGCTTCCAATAGTAATTCTAAGAGTTCAACACTGAGATCCATAAATTTCTTCCCAAATTTTCTTCACATTCTCAAATTTTTTGGTTGTCCTCAATGTGGAAGAAATTACTAAGTTCCATCAATTTCTTCCCAATATTTTCTTCACATTCTCAAATTTTTGGGATCTCCTAAATGTGGAAGAAATCATTTCTGCCCAATATTTTCTTCACATTCTCAAAATTTTTGGATCTCCTCAATGTGGAAGAAATCCATAGTGAAAATCAAATATTTTTAGCTTGGAGTGAAGCTCTTTACCTAGGATGATCAAATCCGGTGTTAAAAAGCCTTGAAATCGCCTCCCAATCCAAGATCTTTCAAGCCTTAGGTCGAAATTGGTGTTTTTAGGAGGAAGTGGATGATGAATAGTGGCAGTTGACTGGTCAAAATTGTGGTTAAAGGTGTTTTTTTGTGTGCTCGCCATCGGCGGGGTCGATGGCGCCATCAGCGTGCTCTATTGGAATTAAATCCTAAGTCTCGGGAAAATCTCACCGACGACGCCACCGTCGGCGGCGTTAAGGGCGCCGTCGGTGGGCTCTATTGATTTTGTTTCAAATCTCAGATTTTTGCAATTTTGATTAATTTCAAACCATAACGACATCTTTTCAATCATTATAGACATAATTTTAAGTGACTAAATGATGTACTTAGCACATATAGACTTTCACCACACAAAACATCACATTTATATATATATTCTAAGGGATACAATATACGTTACATAACACACCTAAATTTGGTATTTTCTCAACCTCAATACATTAATTCAGCGATAACACACCTAAGTTTGGTATTTTCTCAACCTCAATACATTAATTCAGCATTGCAATCCAAGCCACAACACTGAAAACACGGAAAACAAAACATCCTATGCCTAGTCTCAACTATNTAATTTCAAACCATAACGACATCTTTTCAATCATTATAGACATAATTTTAAGTGACTAAATGATGTACTTAGTATATACTTTCACCACACAAAACATCACATTTATATATAAATTCTAAGGGATACAATATACGTTACATAACACACCTAAGTTTGGTATTTTTTCAACCTCAATACATTAATTCAGCATCGCAATCCAAGCCACGACACCGAAAACGCTGAAAACAAAACATTATATGCCTAGTCTCAACTATATATAGATCTAAAAGCATAATTCTAAAGCAAAGCAAATATAAAGTTCAAATCAAAATACATAGATAAACAGATAGGTAATAATATAAATANATTCTTCAGATTCAGTACTAGATTCTCCTCTGAGATCACCCATTGATTGCACATGAACGAAGAGGTTGTAGAAGGGTCAGAGTGGAAATTCTTCAGCAGAATCCTCCTTTATCAATTTCATCCTCCCCATCAATCGTATCAAACTATCTTCTAAATGTCCAGAGTGCTCAAAATGTTCTTTCATCCTCAAGTCTAGATGATCAAAGAAATTAGAGATATGATTAATCACATTCATGAAATTTTGTACCACCTTTTCTAATTTCTTGATTCGGCGCACGTTCACCAAAGACTTATCAGGGACTAAGGGTTTGAACTGGCAGTGAATTCTGAGATGCTTGATCTACTATAATGGCCATGTCATTTTCATCTTCAAAAATTGGGAATCTCTTAGTTGGGTCCAAAGGAGCAGTGAATTCTGAGATGATTGATCTACTATAATGGCCATGTCATTTTCATCTTCAAAAGCTAGTACTATAATTGCCATGTCATTTTCATCTTCAAAAACTGAGAATCTCTCAGTTGGATCCAAAGCCTTCCAAGGTAGCAGTACCTTTTCCCAATTTTTATTGATCAACTATCATGATATCTGGAACTGAGGGTTTGAACTGGCAGTGAATTCTGAGATGCTTGATCTACTATAATGGCCATGTCATTTTCATCTTCAAAAATTGGGAATCTCTTAGTTGGGTCCAAAGGAGCAGTGAATTCTGAGATGATTGATCTACTATAATGGCCATGTCATTTTCATCTTCAAAAGCTAGCAGTGAATTCTGAGATGATTGATCTACTATAATGGCCATGTCATTTTCATCTTCAAAAGCTGTGAATCTCTCAGTTGGGTCCAAAGGCTTCCAAAGTAGTAGTACATTTTCCCAATTTTTGTAGGACACTTGGAACAGACTGCAAAGTGAGAAAATTGTGGAGGGGTGTCCAAGCCCATAAGTTGATCCATGAATGATCAGACCCAAAATCGACTTCACAATTATGGATCCAATGTCGATCGATAGTCCCCTTTGGATGCAATAATTCAAAATAGCACTTTCTTTAGAAATTTTACCGATCATCATCATCGGTAACAGTTTCGCAGAAATGAAAAAGTGTCAATGTTTCAAAAAACAAACATACCAATTTTCTCTTGTTTCCCAATTGTCAGTTTCATCCGTTAAATATTGGTAAATTTCATTCATTTGGTTTCTTGTTGGGACGAAATTGGAATAGTGGCAGACAGGAGCATTCCCGATCTTGTATAATTCGTTAATTCGTGCATGAGTGAAAGTGATCCATCTTCCTCGCACATAAACAATTCCCTGGTTGATTCCATGTAAATTTGCATAAAATTCTTTTACCACAGGAACAACTACGACGGCGGTAGTGTAGTACAACACTTCCCATCTTCGCCGCACTATCATTTCTTCAAATGCTGTCGTGGGATTATTCAATTCGTGATTTACAAATCCTCATTCCTTGATCAATATTTTCTTCATTAGTAACTTGTTGAAGATTCACTGCGCTTCCGCACAAATAAACTTTTGCCAAATGAAAACTTGCATTCTGGGATTATTAGAGGAATTGGACGCCATAGGAATGAAATTGGTGGAGTTTCACTTCATTTTGGGGGGAAAATATGAACTAGGAATCAAATTTTGGAGTTTAAAACGAAAATTCCTGCCCAAAAACCGCAAAAAACCGCAATTTGAACCCAAGTAACCGCCATTTCGCCAGTCTCGCCGTCGGCAGGATCGATGGCACCGTTTGCAAGCCTCTGTATTAATTTTTCCTCGACTATTGAGAAAAGCCCGCCGTTGGCGGCATCGATGGCGCCATCGGCGCCCAAGGCAAAAATTGCACAATTTACTCTAGTCCAAATGCGTTTGGATTTTTCTCTGTGGATCTAATTTTTATGATGATTCAAGGGTAAATAAGAGTAGTAGAGCTTAATACTACCACAAACTGATGATAATTTCAAATAAAAACTATTATAATCGTGATAAAATTAAAGATAAATATGGGTTACCTCGCGGTTGGTTTAACGTCCTCAGCCCGACCTATTCAGGTGTCATTCAGGTTGACTGATCATTAAAATCTCTTTGAAATTTGGTATTTTACCCTCAAAATATGGATTTTATCTGTGTCAATTTACCTTAATCTATTTCCAATTTTCTGATCTTCAATTTTAACAGATCCGTAATTATAAACTTGAGTCACAATAAAGGGTCCTAACCAATGAGACTTCAATTTTCCAAGAAATAACTTCAGCCTAGTGTTGTAAAACAAAACTTCTTATCCTGGTTCAAAGTTCTTTTGGTTCAAAGTTCAATTTCTCTGGAATGTTGCAGGTGCATTACATAATCCAAAAGACATTTTTCAAAAAGATTCCAAAAGGACTAGTAAATGTTGTCTTTTCTTGATCCTTAGGAGCAATAGGAATTTGATCGTAACCAAAAGGACTAGTAAATGTTGTCTTTTCTTGATCCTTAGGAGCAATAGGAATTTGATGGTAATCAGTATATCCATTTAAAAAGCAAAAATTATTGTGCCCAGCAAGTCTATCTATTATTTGGTCTAAAAAGGGTAAAGGGAAGTGATCTTTCCTAGTAAAAGTGTTTTTTTTCTATAATCAATGCAAATATGCCACCCAATAACTTGTTTGATAGGTATTATTTCATAATTTTCTTTTGTTTTCTTAGGNCCACTTTTACTAACACATCTTCTATAACTCCCTTAGGATATGTAACTGAACGATCCTTTAACTGTAGAGTTACAGAAGTAGGTGAGACTTCTTCTAATCCTAGTCTTTTGAAATTGATAGAGACATAAGATTAATGCTGGCTCCCAAATCACATAAGGCTCTTCCATAAAATTATCACCAATATCACATGGTATAGTGAAACTGCTAGGATCTTTTAATTTTTCAGGAAGCTTTTTTAGAAGAATTGCGGTACACTCTTCGCTAAGTGCAACAATTTCATTATCCGTGAATTTTCTTTTCTTGTTCAGAATATCTTTCATAAATTTCACATAATTGGGCATCTACTCTAAAGCTTCTACGAAGGGAATATTTACCGTTAACTTCTTAAGAATTTCTAAAAATTTGGAAAATTGTTTATTCTGCTTGTGTTGCTTCAATCTTTGAGGAAACAGTGGTGGAGGTTTCTCTACAGTAATTTTCATTGGTGTAAATAGAAACTCTAAATCTGGGTACTCATGATCCTTTTTTTTTTTGTATCCACTTTCTCTTTTTTAGTTTCTATTTCTTTTTGCACTCTTATCTCTAATTCTTTTCCACTTCATAATTGTATCGCCTTGATTTTTTCTTTTCCTTGATCTTTAGGATTTGGTTCCACAGTCNAATTTCCATGCGAAAACATTCATTATCTCTTTCAACAGCAGGGTATTTCATAGATTTCGCAATGTTAAAGGTTACTTCTTGATCATTAACTCTCTAGTTAATTCTCATTTTTGAACATCTATCATAGATTTTCTAGTAGCTAAAAATGCTCTCCCTAAAATGATAGGTATTTCTTTATCTTCCTTCATATCTAAAACAATGAATTCCACAGNAATTTCCATGCGAAAACATTCATTATCTCTTTCAACAGCAGGGTATTTCATAGATTTCACAATGTTAAAGGTTACTTCTTGATCATTAACTCTCATAGTTAATTCTCATTTTTGAACATCTATCATAGATTTTCTAGTAGCTAAAAATGCTTTCCCTAAAATGATAGGTATTTCTTTATCTTCCTCCATATCTAAAACAATGAATTCCACAAGAAAGATAAATTAATCCACTTTTACTAACACATCTTCTATAACTCCCTTAGGATATGTAACTGAACGATCCTTTAACTGTAGAGTTACAGAAGTAGGTGAGACTTCTTCTAATCCTAATCTTTTGAAAATTGATAGAGACAAGATTAATGCTGGCTCCCAAATCACATAAGGCTCTTCCATAAAATTTTCACCAATAGCACATGGTATAGTGAAACTGCTAGGATCTTTTAATTTTTCAGGAAGCTTTTTTAGAAGAATTGCAGTACACTCTTTGCTAAGTGCAACAATTTCATTATCTAACTTCCTTTTCTTGTTCAGAATATCTTTCATAAATTTCACATAATTGGGCATTTGCTCTAAGGTTCAGAATATCTTTCATAAATTTCACATAATTGGGCATTTGCTCTAAAGCTTCTACGAAGATTAATTGCACTACACTCTTCGCTAAGTGCAACAGCCTCATTATCAATGAACTTCCTTTTCTTGTTCAAATTGCACTGCACTCTTCGCTAAGTGCAACAGTTTTGTTATCCGTGAACTTCCTTTTCTTGTTCAGTATATCTTTCATAAATTTCACATAATTGGGCTACTCTAAAGCTTCTACGAAGGGAATATTTACCGTTAACTTCTTAAGAATTTCTAAAAATTTGGAAAATTGTTTATTCTTCTTTTGTTGCTTCAATCTTTGAGGAAACAGTGGTGGAGATTTCTCCACAGTAATTTTCATTGGTGTAAATAGAAACTCTAAATCTGGGTACTCATGATCCTTTTTTTTCGGTATCCACTTACTCTTTTTTAGTTTCTATTTCTTTTTGCACTCTTGTCTCTAATTCTTTTCCACTTCATAATTGTATCGCCTTGATTTTCTTTTCCTTGATCTTTAGGATTTGGTTCCACAGTACTAGGAAAAGTTCCTAATGTTCGTTTACTAAGCGCAGTAACAATATGCCCTAATTGATTTTCAATATTCTTAATAGCAGCTTCTTGATTTTGTAATTGATTTCCTTGAATTTGCAATTGATTTCCTTCATTTTGCAATTGTTGACCCATGTTTAATATCAGCTCTTCCATAAAAAACTTCTTCTCCTTAATTTGAGTGTTATTGTTAAATCCTGGGGGATAAGAATGTCTATAGTTAACATTTCCTTGGTTGGATGAATTTCTTAATGGGTTCACTAGGTTGTTTGCCCATTGTTGATTTGTAGAAGAATTGTTATTCCAATTAAAATTTGGATG
>JXCR01143193.1:418203-465841 GCA_002079205.1 Phalaenopsis hybrid cultivar | reverse complement strand
CAAGAAAAAGAGGGATTGCCTTCACTGCTTAAATTCAGTACCAGGATTCTCTATTCCTCAAAAGGGAAAGAAATTATTGAAGAACCAGATCCAATGGAAGGGCCAAGCCGCCGTCTGCCCTCCATGGTGGCTACTACAGCAGGACATTTGATAGTTGCCGATGAGCAGAAAATACCTTTCGCCTCGTTGCGGAGGACTCGACGAAGAAATGCTGACAAAAAAAACAGAGAGCTCTGGCCAAAGCGAAGAAAGAAAAAGAAAAATTATTTGTGATTCCAGAAGAATATATGTATAATGTCAACATGAGAGAGTCTTCTGATAGTCTCCCATTAACAGAGGATGAAGTACAATCGGTACAAAGTCCAGAACCATCACCGGTATGGGTTCACTCCAATACCAGTTTGGTTTGTTCCACTTGTCATTCCGCGACACTTGATCAAGGACATTCTACTGGAGCCTTTGTAGAATGTCCAAGTTGCAATGTTTTACATCTGGAATNTTTAAAATGCAATATCATTAAAAATAATATAAAATAGGTATGAAAATCTCAACATATTTTCCTTTGGTCATGAATGTAGTGAATCAGAAATGTTGGACTTATTCAGAAATGAGAAATGAAATGTAGGTCAATTCTCACAAGAGAGTGTGTCGGAATGTAAGGACCGACCTCAAATATAATGAATCAGAAATGTAGGATTGATTTGAAATTGAGAATTGAAATGTAGGTCAATTCTCAAAAGAGAGTGTGTCAGAATGTAAGGAACGACCTCAAATGTAATGAATCAGAAATGCAGGACTGATTCGGAAATGAGAATTGAATTAGGTCAATTCTTAAAAGAGAGTGTGTCGGAATGTAAGGACCGACCTCAAATGTAATGAATCAAAAATGTAGGACTGATTCGGAAATGAGAATTGAAATGTAGGTCAATTTTCGAAAGAGAGTGTGTCGAAATGTAAGGAACGACCTCAAATGTAATGAATAAAAAATGTAGGACTGATTCACAAAATGAGAATTGAAATGTATATAAATTCTCAAAGGAGAGCTTGTAGTGTTGAATTTACAGAAATGTATCATGTGAAAAGGTTGATCTTGTTGAAGGAGATTTGTAAAGCTTTGTGAGTTTTTGTGTAGAACGTGAAATTCTGCGGGCATGTGTAGAGAGTTAGTGTAGATAACGATGGTTGTGTTGCGCGCACAAAGAGTAGGAAATTCCAAAAATGGAACAATCCACTCAATAGGTCTCTTTTATTTTCTTGTTGTTTTAATCACATTTAATTTTTCAAAATATGTTTTTTAAAGTTTTAATTTTAATTGGTTGATTTTAAAAAGATATTTGTTTTTTTAATTACTCATTTGTGATTATTCCTCATTTGTGTTTTATTTTATTGTTGAAGATTTGTTGTTTCATTCTTTGTTCATTGAAATTCTGAACCATCGCATGGTTCGTGGCTTTCATCCATCGCACAAAAAGGCAACTGGCAAAAAGGCAAAATTTGAGAGAAATTTCCATTAATTTGCTCCAAAAGAGATGCCATAAACCAGATATAGGCTAACGCCTCAAAATATACATCATGTAATCCATGTCGAAATACATTGAGAATCATCTTATGTTGTGAGTACATAGTAGACTGAATATATCAAATACATGTCATGCTATTAAAAAAAAGAAAGTGAACCCTCTGTACCAGGTATGTTGAGCTTCTGATAAAGCAGACCTTCTAAGTCATGCTCCAGCATAAGAGTTCCCTTCACATGTACTCAGAGGTACAACCTTCTCACAGCTCGCACGAAAATAACTCCTCCAATTTTGGGTCCTGCTGGAATCCATACGGTATTTTACTGTTGTCCATTCTGAGGAAGGTTACAGACACCCTACGGTGTTGTACTCCTGGAATGCAGTGCTTGACAATGTCTGCACCATTGCTCTTCAGGACCAAAACTGAACCAACTCGCAATGGAATCTCCACAGCTCCTCTGAATTCTCCAGGGCCGACAACATCAATTTCTTTTCCAAATAGAATAATGCTTTTGCTCATGAATGAGACCGTGCAGAAAGGTCTCACAAAGTCATGATGGTCGATGTGTGGGGGAATGCAGTCACCTTCTTCATAAATGTTAATGATGCAACTGTTGGGAATGCAAGTAGCGGGTACAACATTACACTTGACCATTCTCTTGATCAACCATTTTATCATCGGTGGTAACTGATCCACTTGGTCTTATCTGAGGATCCCAGGCAGATTCCCTTGTCTATCATTCGTGAAGTTATAACAACAGCCACATTAGATGGCGATTCTTCTCTTCCCTCTCATCCACTTCTTTGGCTCGGAATATGTCCTTTCCATGAGAAGGCCCTATCGGCCTCTGTCTCTTAAATCGAAGATGTAGTCCATAATGCTTTTTTCATCAGTCTCAGAAAAAAATCTGGCGTACATCTCCAAGCCTTCCAATTTATTGACAAACTTTCCCTGAACCTCTTCATAAAACTCAAATTCTCTTTTATTTACACTGCTTATCTTGTAGTATTCTACCATACCAGGGGTCGACAGTTACCGTGGACGTTCCTTCCTTCGGGCCTCGGTGGCAACCCAAACTGGTGCTGGTCGATCTGGAACATGAGATTCAGCCTTTAGTGGGATGTATGAACTTGGGCTCCACAGTGCATGCTAATCCGTCCCCAATGGGACATATGGTTCATCTGTCGTGAAGACTGGAGTCTGAGACTCATTGTTGCTTGAAGTGTATTATTCTAATGGACTAAAATGTTGTAGATGCAGAACGTTGCAAACTGGGCATTCTACAAATGCGTCTGTGACTGATGTCCCGATTGGTACCTCAACGTTGCATGTTGGGCAACCCTTGCATAAGATATCTGGAACTAGGAGCGCGTCTGATTCTGTCACAAATACTGACTCCTCATCTGTAGTAAGCAGGCTGGCAGAAGTTTCTCTCAGATCTGGGTCGTAAATATGTCCCTCAGGAATGGGGGTAAGAAAAATTTTCACTTCTCTCTAGCGTTTGCGTTCCTATCTCATAAAGACTCTCTGCTTCTTTCGGCTGGCATTCCTACACTGCATCCTGCAGAGCGGAGTATTTGAAAATCATTCATGACAGACAGCTATTAGGTCCCTTGCTAGAGCAGCTACCATGGAGGGGAGACGGCTGGGCCCTTCCATCGGATCTTGTTCTTCTATCACACTTTTACCTTTGCATGACGCATTGTTCTGAGTGGTTACCCTCAACAGTGAAGGCAGTCCCTCTTTTTCTTTACTGCTAACTACGTCAATTAGAGGACCCTCGTAGTCCATATCAACTTGGTTGAAATCCTTGTTGAATTCTATGACACCTCCATGCGGCGCCATCTCTTCATTCAGTGCGACGTTCCAGCTGTCCTGGAAGGCAAAAATCTGCCTTTGTCCAGACATTTTTCTGCAGACAACAGAAAAAATGTCAGAGGGTCGAAGCTTGGGATGAACAAGAACAAAACAAAGTATTTATTAAAGTAAATTTTAGTTTGTTTTGGTGAAGAGAATTCTTCATTTTATGTGTGAGTTCTGTTTAATTTAGTAGGGTATTTAAATTCAAAAGTAGAAAAGAGAACGTGTAAAGTTCAAAAATCTTTTTTTTTTTTTTAATTTTTATTACAATGAGGTTAATTACAAAATTTGGACCCACCATAGACATTTGGCCACATAGATTACCCTAAAATAATCAAAGTTTCAAAGTTTCAAAGAAAGCAGAGGCAAGCAACATTGAGCAGCATTAGGTTGCGTGATAGGTTTTCAGGTATCGTCCATTTGTTGGTAACATAGGACTTTTGCCTGGAAATCCACTAACTGGTAGGCTCCTCCTGTATAGATCTTCTCAATGACAAATGGTCCCTCCCAAGTTGGCTATATTTTTCCACCTATTTTGCGGTGTGCAAGAATAGCTCTTTTGAGCACAAGCACGAGTTCACCAACTTTGAATGTCCTTGGGCGGACCAATTTGTCATGGGCTTGTACCATCTTTGCTTGGTAGAGTTCCAAATTTTTTTGTGCTTCCAGTCGTTTTCCCTCAAGACTCTCCAGTTCGTCAAGTTTGATTTTTGCGCTTTCTTTCATTGTGAGTTGGTTGGCAACGACGACTCTGACAGATGGTGTCTGGATTTCCAGTGGTAGCACGCCCTCGATCCCATATACGAGCATATAATGTGTACACTGAGTGGGAGTCCTAAATATTAATCGGTAGGCTTCTAACAATTTGTTGTGCAGATCCCTTTTATTTTCATCTAGTATTTTCTTCAAACTCTTTACCAGTGTCTTGTTGAAAGCTTCAGCTAGTCCATTTCTTCTGAGTGTTTTCTTCAAAATCTGTACCAGTGTCTTTTAAAAGCTTCAGTCAGACCATTTGCTCTAGCATAGTAAATTGTAGAGTATCTCCAATCTATCCCATGTCTTCTGACAAAATTGTTGATCTTTGTACTTTTGAAAGTTGTCTCATTGTCAGAGATTATTCTTTGCGATACTCTGAAATGGTAGACTATTTGGCTTTTGAAAAATTGAAGGATGTGTTGTGCCATAACCTCACGTAATGGTACTGCCTCTGCCCATTTGGAGAAGTAGTCTGTAGCGGCAAGTATAATCCTGTGTCCTTTGGAAGATGGAGGGTCTATCAAACCTATTTTGTCTGTGCCACAACACTGGAATGGCCACGGGGCAACAGTTGGGTGTAGCACATTCAGAGGCTGGTGTAAGACCACTTCATGCACTTGGCATTGGTGACACCTTCTGGCTGTATCCATGCAATCAGACATCATTGCTAGCCAATAATACCCAAGTTTTTTTTATCTTCATTTTCATTTTTGGCCCTGACTGGTGAGCACAACACAATCTGTCATGTACTTCTTTGACAATATTCTGTGCTTCTGCTCTGCTCGACATCTGGTCGAATAATCTTTTGTAGAGAACATTTCCTACCAGGGTGTAAGAAATAGCCCTCCTTGTGATGTGGTGCACCTCAAACTTATCTTCTGGCAAATTCCCAGTATGCAAACATTCTATTAATGGCTTGCGCCAATCTTTATTGATGTTTGCAACTGTATTTATTGTTTCTTCTTTTCCAAGCTTGTGTAGAGTTTTGAAGTTATTTCAAGACAAGGCTCGTCTTCCTTGCACCGTGACGTTAATGGAATCCTCCGTGGGACACACCATTTCCTTAGCAATTTTTACTAGAGCATTGGCATGGGCATTATTCCCGAGTAATCTGGTAGAAAGTCACCTAAAGAATCTGCTCCAGGAGCTTCATCATATACCGATGGTACTCTGCTAATCTTGGTTTCAAAATTTTGTATTGTCCGACGACCTGCTGGATGAGAAGTTGAGAGTCACCATAAATGAAAATGTTTGTTATATCCATTGAGATTGCCAATTCTAATCCGGTGATTAAAGCTTCATATTCTGCTTGATTGTTGGCGCACGACTCTGTCAGGTGGTATGAGAACCTCAACATACCCTTATCTAGCGTAATAAAGATCAAACTGATCCCTGCTTTGCCTGGTATAACTCTGTCTGCTCCTTTGTCTTTCCTGGCTGACGAAGCGCCATCAAAGTACATTTCCCAGCTTTGCGCACTAGAAAATTCCATTTGTAGTACGTGCTCGTTTGGTAACTCGTCGTTGAGAGAGGACCCAACTGGCAGTGGGTGTGCAACGAGGAAATCTACTAGTACCTATCCCTTGATAGCACGGAGGGGCACAAAAGTTATATGAAATTGCAATAAGATCATTGACCATCTCACTAAACGTCCGAAGAGTGTTGGTCGAGTCATCAAATATCGCAATGGATTAACTTTTGAGATTAGGGTAATCTTGTGAGAAAGCATGTAATGTCTAAGCTTTTGGGTGGTGAAAATTAATGCTAGACAATGCTTCTCAATAGGAGGATACTTTACTTCCGTCGATATTAGATGATGACTCAAGTAGTATAGTGCATTTACTTTACCCTTCTCATTGACTTGGGCTTAGAGGGCTCCGACAGAGTCATCCAAAGCTGCGGTATAAGGTATCAACGGTTTTCCTAGGATATGGGCTGCCAAAACAAGAGGTGTCATTAAATATTGTTTAACGTTCTCAAAGGCCCGCTGGCATTTCTCTTCCTAAATAAATTTGGCGTCCTTTTTAATTAATGCTGAGAAAGGCTGACACCTACCTGAGAGATTAGAAATAAAGCGTCTCAGATATACCAACTTCACCTAGAAGGAACATAATTGTTTCAAGGTTTTAGGAGGAGGCATTTCCAGGATAGCTTTAATCTTATCTGGATCAGTCTCGATTCCCCGATAATGGACAACAAATCCTAGAAATTTCTCAGAGGTAACGCCAAAGGCGCACTTTAAGGGATTCATTTTAAGCTCATATTGTCGTAACCGTTCAAACACGACCCTCAAATCATACAAATGGTCTATTCTTTGTTTACTTTTGATGAACAAATTGTCCATGTAGCATTCTACTTGGTTGTGAATGAGGTCGTAAAAAATCTTTGTCATTACACGTTGATATATTGCTCCAGTGTTGTTTAGGCCGAACAACATCACTGTGTAGCAAAAAACTCCAATCAGTTTTCTGAAGGCTGTAAGTGCTGCATCCTCGGGAGCCATCTTGATTTGGTTGTATCCCGATGATCCATCAATGAAGAAGAAAATTTCATGTGTTGAAGTGATATCCACCACCATCTCTGGTATAGGTAGTGGAAACTCATCTTTAGGACATGCCTTGTTCAAATCTCTGAAGTCGGCACAAATGCAGATCTGTCCATTTTTCTTCTTAACAAGTACGATGTTGGCTAACCTCATGGGGTATTGCTCCTCATTAACAAAGTTAGCATATATCAACTTCTTCTCTTTGGCGATGACTTGTTATTCTATTTCAAGGCGCATTCTCTTGGGAGCCTGTTTTACTGGGGTTATATTCTTGTCCACCCCAAGTTTATGGACTGCAACCTCTACTGACAGTCCTGAAATTTCATCGTAGCTCCATGCAAAGCAATCTTTAAATTCTGTTAATAATTTGACCAATTTTGCAGATTCTTCGTCATCAAGTAGAGAACTTATAAATGTAGGTCAGGGTCGTTCTTCAGTCCTAAGGTTAATTCTTTCAATTCATCGATAGTAGATTTAATTTCCTCCTCAAATTCTGGCAGAGCATCTTCTATTAGTTGATTAGTAGTGTCATCCTCTACATCGAGGCAATCCTCTTCTGTCTCACTAGTAACAACCATGCAAAATTCAGAATCATCGACTAATCCAACTGTACGAAATCCGAGATCTTCTTTTGAATTGGGAGTTTGACTTTTAGCATTCCATAATTTTTCAAAAAGTTGAAATTTATCTTTCGGCATTTGTTTTGGTAAGTGTCCCTGTTGAATTAACTTTTGAACACAAGGCGAGAATTAACCAAAAGGCATTTCCATTAATTAATTAGAATCAACAATGTTTTTCAAGCACCAAAAGGCAGTTCCACTAATTCATTAGAATCAACATCCAAATTTACATGTTTTTCAAGCTCAATAGAGGTAGAAGCACGGTAAAATTTGATCGGCTTTGAACCAACACTACGGACTTCCTTGACCCCTATAGAAGCACGGTAAAATTTGATCAGCTTTGAACCAACACTACAGACTTCCTTGACCTCTAAAATCTCAAATTTTTATGGGAGAACCGGAGTAAGGGTCATAGTATTCACATAGTGGGTTATCTGATCATACATTATTTCATATTCATTTTCTCTTTGTATCTTCTAAGGATATCTCGTACTGAGGTTTCTTCTGCTTTGTCATCATTATTTCATCTTTAGAACTGTCTTCATCACCAATGTTGATTGTTAGCCTAGTCCATTCAACAATTAAGTTGGTCTTTCCTCGTCCGCATCCCCGGCCTCGACCTCGGGTGCGTGAACTAGAAGAACCTCCACCAACTCGTTGTAAGGGAATGGTAGAAGTTTGTTGAAGTAAATTTTTTTGGCTTCCTCTTTGTGATTCTTTTGAATCTTCATTTTTATTTGTCAAAATCTCACGCGAGAAGACAATCTTCTTTGGAGGCGCGTAGTAGACAGTGTTTTCATGGATACCAACTTCATGCACTGAAAATGGTTGTAAGTATCCCTTGATGCAATTTTCTTGGCCATCTTTACGGTATTTGATGCACTGGTGTAGAGATGATGGAACCATATTGTGCTCATGAATGCATGGTCGACCCAGTAGAGCATTAAAAGAGATCTCGGCGTCGATGATATGAAATTTAGTGGTTGTCTCAAGTTCTCCAACCTTCATAAGTAATATAATTGATCCAAGGGCTATTTCTCCCTTTTGATTGAATCCTCTTAACATACTTTTATCGGTCGTAAGCTCTTGAGCTTCAATATCAAAATAGGTCAATGTCCGTAGGCTCATAAAGTTAAGAGATGCTCCAGGATCCACTAAAACTCAAGATAACACAAATCTGCCAATGTTGACGGAGATGTAGAGCGGACGGTTGTGGTCGGCGGTACCGAGTAGCAAGTCTTCATATGTGAAGGTTACCGCTGACTATTCTCTCAACGAGCAAACTTCATCTGAGGATGTGCTAGCCAAATGAGCTAAGCAAATTCCTAGATCAAGTAAAGCTGTAACCAGAGATTCTCTCATCTCCTTTGATAGGATCAGAGCATCGTAGATGCTTAGTCATGCAGACAACTTCCTAAGATGAGCTAGCACGTTGTAGTCTACTTTGTAGGGTCCTTCAATTTTATCTTGATCATGTGGTTCTTCCACTCACGGACCCGAGTCATTATCTATTTTCCTTTATTTTTTCAAGCTATTCTTGGTGGTAACACTTTTTCGCTCCTCAAGTTAACTTCTATGATTTCTTCTCCTTGAGATATCACTATTGAATCTTCCAATGTCTTTTCCTCTTTGTTGGAAAGATCTAAGTTGATGGCAAGATATGTACCATGATGCTCGAGAACTGGCTCGTCGTTATCAGTGCTACCGTAAGCAGTATCTTTGATGTCTTCTTTAGACTGAACAACGAGTTCATCAGACTCGAGTACGACTTGAGGATCATTTTGGGAATCGAGATCCCAGCTAGATCGGTTATAATCAATTACTTTATCACCATAAATAGTCAAAACATAGTCAAAATCACAATCATTATATTCATAAGACCCCGAAGGGACAAAAAGATAATCATAAAAAGTCAAGGGTTCGAGGATTTTCTTCCCCAAACCCGAGACAACCAATCTAGTAGTGGCAGCCCTTTATCCTACCCCCCGTGCTATCAATCTTGGCAGTGACATTTTTCTTCTTCATTTTTTTTTGTCCTTGACGATGATAGATCTCCTAATGAAACCTTCATCTTGGGCTCAGTATGGTGCGGACTCTGAATAGAAGCTTGTCTTGATGCAGACTGTATCTTGTTCAATATTTTCTTGGATGATTTTCTCCAGACCTCATTCAATTTTTCTTCAGTATTTGTGGAAGCTTGTTTTGATGAATCCTGTATTTGATTAAGGACCCTCTTGAGTTAATCCCAAGTTGTACTCCATCCTTCTATTTCGGCATACGGATCGATTGGGGAGATTGCCTCAGCCAAAATCATGTTTATGGAACCTTTTTTAGGTTATTTTAAATATTCTTTCAGAGTTGTAATGTTCTCCTCCTTGAGGTTCTTCTCGATTCAGTCCTTAAAGACAAAACACTTGTCCATAGTGTGCTCAAGCAACCGGTGGTATGGGCAATAATTTGGTTCATTCTTCTTATCCACCCCTTCAGGTTTCTTTGGATCAGGTAGTTTGAATTATGGTTTCTTCATCAGGATTTTGAATATTTTAGGTATGGCTTCATCCTTGAAAGAATACACAACTTTTTGTCGCTCTAATAGGGATATTCTTTTACCCACTACTCGAGGTGATCCCTCCTGAGGCGGCCGTTGGTTGGATTGACTGCTCTATTTCTGAGAGTACTTTGATGAAGACTGGCAATGTTCTTCTGCATATATCTTTATCGGCTGCTTTTCTTTGTTGACAGTCGCAACTACTCCTGATTTCTTTTTGAACACTCTGGTCACCTTAGCCTTTCCATGTGGCTCTATGTGCTTCATTTCTTCTTGAAGACTGATGGCTTTATTGAGTAGCTTCTCGAAGGATTTGATGGTGAGTCCCTTAAGCATGAAAGCTATTGGCTCATGAATGCTCTTGAGTAGAATCTTAATTCTTGATGTTCCCGTAGCTGGGGTTCACATTTCATGCTAAGGTTTCTCCACCTCAAAATATAGTCTGTCAAAGTTTCACTAGGCTTTTGCTTCTCCATCATGAGCTCTCCAATAGACACATGATGTTGCACCCTGGCAAATCTTTTCACAAATAAATGTTCCAACTCAGAAAATTATTTAATTGACCCGTTGGGCAAGTCAGCGTACTAGTTGAAAGCAATTCTTGACAAGCTGCTGACGAATTGTTGGCAGAATAGAGCTTCATTATTCTTTGTGTTGCTACAACAGGCTTGAAAATGTACTATGTGCTGTCTGGGATTTCCAGTCCCATCGAATATCTTAAAGTTTGGGGCCACAAAAACCTTGGGGAAAGGTACAACATCAAACTCCTTAGGGTAAGGTCTACCCTTTAAAATTGATGCACTGACCTTAGATTGGGCTAAGGCGTCCCACACTTGTTCAACCATTTGCCTTGAATTCCTTTTCTGGCATGGCACCTGATGGAGAATCTTTCTTTGGTTGTTCATCTTTGTCTACTAAAGTAGCCTCCCTTCTTTCATCTGTGATGTGTATGATTTCTAGCTGATTAATCTTTGGAGAAGCCAATCTCAGTGCTTGTGATTGCCCCTGAATGGTGGCCATGGCGGTCATAGCTGCAATCATCTCTTCTATTCTTTTCTCCAGTAGACTGACTTGCTCATCCCTTAAGAGGATAACCTTATGCGACTCATCTACGACGTTCTCTTTTTTGAGCCTTGTGCTCCAATGTGGTAGCTCTAGTTTTGACACATGGACATCCATGAAATCCTCCTTCAGGTAATCATTGTAATTAAAATCTTCATTGTCACTATCGACGGAAACTCCGTGCTCTCGAGCTAACTCAGAAATCTCGATCCTGAGTTTCTCAACTTTCACCTCAATTATTGATTCTTTGATTGCTTTAAGATCTGGAGGGCCTTGGTGGATATCCTCTACTTGTTCCTCTATCTCGCTGGCTATTGTCATGAAGGTGTTAGATATTTCAGTCACTAGTTTTACTTCCTGTCCTGCAGGCTCACTGAACTGTATCAGTGCAGCATTGTTGGGTATCCATACCCTCTTCTTTTTTGATAATGATTTCTCAGTATGGGGCGTCTTAGTAGAAACATTGATATGTCAAGGGAAGGTATGCTCCCCATGGTGTAGACCGGCAACAGTGTCAAGCAATTGCTTTGTTTTTATCTCTGGGATTGCAGGAATGACATGTAAGGTCTTCAGACCCAGTCTAGACTTAACCGGTCGACAGCCTGTGGTCCTGGTGGCAGTATGATCAGTAGTAATCACTGCGGTATCAACTCTGTTCCTTAAGCGGAGCCAAACAGGAATGCGAGTAGGCGGTGCTCGAGTTGTCTTACGGGATTGTCTGGCGGATTTGATGCCTTTCAAAATTTCCTTATTTATGCGAGGAGAAATTGCCTCTCCCACTCGTTTAAGTAACTCGCTAAACAAACATCCTTCTTTGGTAGCAAGCCTTCTAAAAACTACGCTAACTCGAGTGTAGGAGTGAACTTCTATTCCTCCTTACTGTGTCCATGAAGTGGCTGTAATGCGGTAGCAATCCTCCAGATACTCTCATATCTATCAATATCTGTCAGAGGATGAAATCTACTCTCTCGTAGGAGTGGATAAATTTATGGTAACACTTCTTCATCTTGATGAGGCTCCTCATCAATGGGTGTCTTCTCAAGAGCTTGTGCTTTGATGGCCCTCCGAACTCTTCTGTTGTCGTTCCTCTTTTGAGTTGGGGTCAGCGGTGCAGTCCTTGAACATGATCCGATTTCAAACACAGGTAGTGGGACAATTAACCATTCAGTCGGATTCTCAACAATCATCACTTCCTTCCCCTTAGCAGCAGCGGGGATAGCAGGTTTGGTGGGTGCTATGACGACAGTAGCTTTAGCCTTTTTGCAGGTAGGGAAGTCTTGAAGCCAGTTCAGATTGAATTCTGCAGACGGCTCCTGCATTTTGAGAGCGGCGATCTTCATTACCACAAATGGGGCTTTCCCAAGGATGACGTTGAGATCTTCAAATCCAGCCCAAAATTTGATGGTGGGAGCGACGTTACGGGCGTTGCGGTCTGTTGGCACGTTGCAAGAAAAGGTCAGCGTTGGGTAGGCCATTACAGCGGGCTTTGAAACATAACGTTTTTTGGTTATCTATATGGCTAAAAACCTTGTACTTTTTAGTGTAAGCACTGAAAGTAGAGGTTAATCTGTAGACCGGGCGGGCCTTAATTTACAGGTATTTAAAATCATGTTTAAGAAAAATTTAATTAATGTAAGAAAATTTCAAAGTGTGCACAGCACAACACGATTTGGTTTAATTTACGGAATAGTAAATCAAATTTGGAAGGGAGATGTGAAGTACTTTAGGACCCAGTGTGGGACCTATTTAGTGGCAGAAAATGCCCAGGTGGAACTAGTCCATCAACACACCTATTAGGGGTCCAACCCCACTGAAAAATTCAAACAGTCCTTAATGGCCTTCTGAACCCCTCTGTTCAAAGATGGTTGAACAGCTAGTCTTGAAGTCCATGGAGTTGGCTGTACTTTCCCAAGATAGAAATGGGTAAAGTATGCCAACAGAAGAAGGGTAATTTGATTTAAGAGGGACATGAATACATTACCAATGTGTGAAAATAATATTTCTTGGTTTGAATGGAGAGAAAAGATTGTCCCCAATGTAGTCGCCAGAAGCTGTCGGTGCTATTTTGGGGGTTTGTGGGGAGTTGCCCGTAAGAAGCTGTCGGTCGCCGAAATCAAAATCCCGTCACCCGCTTCAAAAGGACATTGAAGTGTGAAATCAAACTGACCTCATATTTTTCATAGTTTAAAATGAAAGAGCACTGTATCTCAAATCCTATATCTATCCCAAATGATAAACACAAGACTTGAGGGTGAAGTTCGATCAAATAAACTAAGGAAAGTATGACATCCGTTTGGTCTGCGAAACCTTTGTATTTTTCGAAAAGTTCTCCTATTTAATATAAAGGATTTAATAGGGTTTATTTTTAATTGGTTTCAAAAATGCTTCCTATGAGGGCAAGCCCCTATAGTTAAATACACCTTAAATGACCAAAGTCACCTAAGAAGACACTCAATAAAAATCGGGAAATTTTATCTTCAAGGAATTTCAAAGGGTGGGACTCTTCAATGAGATCGGACGTAGAGGTGTGAAAGGGGATTGATTCAAATTTAGAAGATTTTAATGTATAATCCAAAGGAGGAAGAACTAGGGGACGTCATGGATCCAGAGGTGAAACTCGGTGACTTCCTAAGCTATCCTAATGTTTGGTTTGATTTTAGAGGAGAAAAATTTAAGTGTTTCATCCTGCCAATTTTATTAATTAGGGCTTACATTTGTGTGAAACTATCGCACAAATAGCCTGAAAGATGTGAGGGTTTAGGTTGTGACAGACGACAACCTCAGAATCCTAAGATGAGTTAGGGCTTATATTGTATAGCAGGGTTATACAAAAACCTAAAGATGATGTGAGGATTTATGTTTCATAAGCAAGCAACCTCAAAGTCCTGTGGTTTTGTTGTTTAAGTCTAAGGAAGGAAGATTGGTTTAGCAGGGGGAGACAGGTTTTCTGTTGAAGATGGCCGTGCTGCCCACCATGCTAGCTCCAAGTCCCTCAACATGACGAGTTTGAGTTTTCTAGTGTGTCAAGTTATAATGCCTAATCAGGTGGCCCTATGGTTGAAGTTCTTTAAATTTTATGGGGGCATATTAAAGTTGATTAGAGTGACACCAGTTAGGATCCTATGGTTCCCTCATTCCGACACCACTATTTTCTATTGGATTCACTTAGTCAAAATGAGCTTACTAAACCCAACTTAATGAGTTCCATAATTTCATTTAGACCGTCCGAAACCACAATAGCAACTGTAGGTTACCCCCACCGAGGGATTCCCGATCATCCGATAGAGATGTCTTAGTAGTTGAAGTTGTAGTTTTGTGTGATGTTTGTGATTAAATTTTGAGTTGTTTTATATTTTTTCGTTAGCAACCGTAGGTTACCTCCTCCGAGGGATTCCTGATCATCCGATAGAGACATCTTAATTTAATGAAGTTGTAGTTTTGTGTGATGTTTGTGATTAAATTTTGAGTTGTTTTATATTTTGAATGTCGGAAGTTGTAGTTTTATGTGATGTTTGTGATTAAATTTTGAGTTGTTTTATATTTTGCATGTTCAGTTGTGGTTTTGTATGATGTTTGTGATTAAATTTTGAGTTGTTTTATATTTTGAATGTTGTAGCGTTGTAGTTTTGTGTGATGTTTGTGATTAAATTTTGAGTTGTTTTATATTTTGAATGTTGTAGATTGTAGTTTTGTGTGATGTTTGTGATTAAATTTTGAGTTGTTTTATATTTTGAATGTTGTGATGGTGGATTTTATCTTGGTTGATTTTAGTTTTATTTTTGGGCTTTGGTTTTGGTTAACATGCAAGTTTATGTTGTTTTCATACATGTAGGTAAATGCAAGTATAAAAAAAAAAGACAACATAAGCATAAAGAGAAGCGTGTAAGGAAAAAGCACAAGAAAGACGGTACTATAAACTGTAAAAGCGTACTTGGCGAGTCTTCTCGTTCCACCACCTGAAACTTAAAAATGAATGTGAGGGAATTTATGAAGAGCAGGAAAAGTAAAGCTCTGGTGGTTTTCCTAACTCTATATTGTATTTTGATGAGTCCTTAAAGTTTAATTAAGGATAATTTCACTGAGCAAAGTATATTAATAATAGACTTCTGAGGTATCCAACAAGTTAGGAGGAGGAAGCAGGTCCATGCCTCCCTCTCATAAACTGATGAAAAGCCTCGAGTCCATTTAATCTTATTATGTTACTTAATGTTTCATCCTATGAATACTTCTAATGCTCAGTGAACATTGATGTCTTAATTATCCTTAAGAAAGGGGTAATTATCATTTATCATTTAATTTGAAAATTATGTGAGTGAATTTCCTTATAGGGTGAGTTGGTGTAACTTGAACACTTAGCAATTTTTTTTAATTAGGCTTAGTGGTGTTTCAAGGATGTTTAATTATATTATGTTTATTTCTCTATTAATCCTAATTCGGCTTAGTGGTGTTTCAAGGATGTTTGATTATGTTATGTTTATTTCTCTAATTCTAATTGGGCTTAGTGGTGTTTCAAGGATGTTTGATATAATTATGTTTATTTCTCTAATTTTAGTCAATTTTGATTTAGCCTAAGTCACCACTAAGCCCTTAAGACCTAGGTGAGTGTCTTAGTAATTGGGCTTAGTGGTGTTCCAAGGATGTTTGATATAATTATGTTTATTTCTCTAATCCTTGTTTAATTAGATGTTTCAAGGATGTTTGATTTTGTTATGTTTATTTCTCTAATCCTCTTTTAGTCATTTTTTTTGACCCTAAGTCACCACTAAGCCCTTAAGACCTAGGTGAGTGTCTTAATTAGTTTTGAAAAGATTAGGCTTTAAGTGGTCATGATTCATAATTTAAATTTTTATTTGAAAATCAAAATAAGGGTATTAAATCGATTAATTATTAACTTCAAAAGTAATACCCTTAAGTCCAGGATCATTTAATTTTAATAAACTTCCAAATTTTAATAATTTAGGAATTTATTAACTTAATTAAGAAAGTGAGATTGGTGTCTACCAATTAACACCATGTGTTCCAAATATCAAATAAATTGATTAAGATCAGAGGTTGCCCATTTCCCTCCTTGACTTAAGCCTAAATGTTAATTAAGGCTAAATTTTTAAAATTATACATTTTCCCCTAAGGCTGTAACACTTCATAATTTGTCAAATTCAATTGTTTAAAATTTTTATCCTACCTCATTCAAGGGTCAATTAAGACATCAGAGGAGAAAAAAACTTTGAAATTTTTATCCTACCTCATTCATGGGTCAATTAAGACATCAGAGGAGAAAATGTGATTTCTCAATGAAATTTTTATCCTACCTCATTCATGGGTTAATTGAGACATCAGAGGAGAAAATGTACAAAATTTAATTTAATTTATATAATTATTTTCATGAAAAAATAGGATTTTTCAAAGAAAATTCGTAACTTGACCAAGGTAAATCCTAATCCCTTAAAATTATTATTGAGGTAGACCTAGACCACGGAAGTCTTTAGACCAAATTTCATGATTTTTTTAATTTAATTTGAATTTTAAAAATTATTTTAAGTTCTGTGGTATTTATTAAATATAAAATATTTAAATGGACAAAATTAAGTTTTGTATTTTTGAAAAGTCTCCCTAAAGTCAAAGAACTCAGAGGAGAAGATTTTATATTTTTTTTGAATTTTATTTGATTTATTGGAATTATTTTAATGAAAACTCATTTTTTTGCCTTTAAAAATCATTTTTAAGCTTTAAAATTCAATATGTTTGATTAGAAAATCAGGAAAAATATTCTAATTGTTCTTAAGTGCTTAGGAAGCAATTTAGAACATTTCTATGAATTTTATTATTTCTATGATTTTTAGGGATTTTTAATTATTTAAATATTTAAAATAGGTTAAAAATTAATTTTTTATTCTAAATATTATTTTATTTTTATGAAATACCCCTGATCACAGAAAACTTAAAAAACTAAGTTTCATAATTTTTTGAGTTGTATTTTCATTTTTAAAAATCATTTAAGTCTAAAAGTTGTATTTATCTTTAAAAATCAACATAAGTTATCAAATAACTCAAAATATTTTAAATTTTTTATAGTGAGCTCTCTGGATCATAAATCATAGTGGAGATCAAAAACCAAGTCATTTAAACATTTATATTTTTCCAAAATTAATTATTTTTAGTGATTTAGTGTTTATAAAATTTTAACGCATTTTAAATGACTTGACCAATGAAATTATTTTCAAAAGCTTCACTGGTGATGGTGGACCTTCCAAAATTTTCTTAGAATTTTCTAGTCAATATGCTAATTTTCCTGATTATTTTAAGGAAATAATGTGCAAGAACTTAAAAAATATGGATCTTTGTATAGGAATCTCCTCTGACTTTGGAAAAATCAGAGGATGTTCCCCTTGATAAGCTACAACATGCCAAAATTTCAAGCCAAGGTGATGTATCAATATGCATGGAGAATCAAATGATCCTAAATAGTGTTTAATTGATTAAAAATACTTTATGCATCAAATGGACTTGAAGTTTATTCCACATTATTCTACTCTATTCACTGAGCAAGAGGGTATTTTTATTTTATTTTTGTTATTTCTCTACACAAAATTATGGATTTTTGAAGATTAGGGAGTTTAAATAAATAGGAAAAAGAGTAATTTTTTCTATTTAAACCTTGCGTGCTGACTTGATCATAGGCAGCTCCGAAGGCATGCGTGGCAAGCTCTATTTAGATGGCGCCATCCACATAGCTACTGAATCGGCCCACGATTTATGTTTCGAAGCGCTGTCCGGCTCGATCTCCTCCGTCCATTTGATACACGCTCGATCAAATGACTCCCCATCATCATCCCCGTTATAGTGATCCCATGACCGTTCACACTAAAACCCTAAGATCTCAGCCTAGACTCAACCAAATCACTTTGGGTTTGGTCATATGGACTCGTATAATTGAGACGAACACATCCATAGAGTAATCATGCAATTAAATTAAGCCTAGTAAAATAGAGAATTGAAATAGGCTCGGGATGAGGTGAGGTTTTATACATTTGCTCTCAGAAGTGAAGCTTCAATCATAGGGTCTTGACATGTTTGTTATGATCTAAAGAGGCCAGGGAATGAGTCTCTGGTATTGGTGTAAGGCCTAGGTATGAATTCGATCACGACCAGATTTGGGTGTTGGTCGAGAGCTATGGTAGAGGCTTTGTGGAAGAGGGATTTTATGTGGCTTTGGCTTCTTTCACAATTTTAAAGGTGTGGGTAGAGTTAATTTGAGTTTGGGTGGATTGTGGAGGTGTATTGGGTTCTTTCCTGGTTTCCGAAAAGGTTCCAAGCTCAAAATTGAGCTCCGACAATGGGAATTGGTGGGGGAAAATGGTTGGAATGAACAGAGAGGATCTTAGGGAAGCTCTGTGTGAAGTTTGGAGAGGCCTCACTAACGAAATTTCAACACCCCTCCCATGGCCGTGGAGGTGAGTTTTTATAAAAATGGCCATGGAAGTGGCTCTTAAGGCATAAGCTTGGGTGCATTGTGGTGCTTAGGTGGAGGGCAGAGGAGCTCCATCAATTGGTTTTGTTGAGCTAGCCTCTAGGTTTGATTTTTGGGTGAGGTGCCATGGGGGTGGCTCTCTATTTTGAGCTTTTCCAGCCACTAGGCTAGCCGACCGGCCAGGGGGAGGTGGCTAGGAGCTGAGGGAACCGAGGGGATTATGTCACATCAATTTAGTATAATAATACCTAGTTTTGGTAAAGATATCTTATGCACATGCATTTTTGGAAATATTATCTCTTGATTTGGGGGACCTTTGGTCCATGGCTTAATTTAGGTCATTTCATGGTCTTTTGACTGGACACTAAGTCTAACTAATGGCTGTGATGGAGTTAATTTGGTGACTTTAGGGTAGTTAGGTCACATGTAGTGCATGGGTCCAAGTGGGTGCAAATGACCAAAACTTGGGTTTGTGATGGATTAACCATGTCAATTGGCCCAAATACATATTGCATTTGGTGAAGATGATCATAAGGAACAACTTTGGTGAAGAATGGAAGTAGTTTTGAGCTCAATTGAAGGGACAATTTGAGGGAATTTTGATTTTTAGTCAATTTGATCATGTTGGGCTAGGCTTGGGTCTAGGTTGGTTTAACCTTGGGCTAAGTCCAAATCAATTAGTTCAATTTGTCAATAGGGAACTCATGAAGAGATTTCAACATGAATTAAATGCCAATTTGGAGGTTAAGGATATCAATTGGGTGAAATTTGGGGACTTGGCCAATTTGGGGCTAAATTTGAGAATTTTAGATTTAGGCCAAAATCAAATGGATTTGAGGCTTAAACAAGGCCAATTGATGGTTGATTTTGATGTGCAGGAATGCCAAGAAGATTTTACAACATTAATTAGGGCCAATTGACTAGGTTATGGGTTCAATTTGGTGAGATTAGGTCATACGATCAAAATTGGGGTTTTGATCTAAATCAAAATTGGGCTCAAATCATGGGCCAATTAAGCTTGGACTTGGTATGGATTAGTCATATAAAAGGTAAATTTGAGTTTAGGATTGAAATTGGGGCCCATTGAGAACAAATTGATGGACATTTGGGTAGAATTTGGGGAAATTTGGGTCTTTAAAAACAAATTTATGGGTTTTGGTTAAAGGTGGTCAAATTGTTCAAATTGGGTCATGTACTAGTTTAGAGAAATGAAATTAGAAATATTTGGGATTTATTGATAATTTCTAGGATTTTTTGGAATTTTTGGGATTTTGGGCCCAAGAGGGGTACATTGGTAATTTGGGGGTGTTTAGGGGAAAAAGGACAAGATGGATATTTTGGTATAGTTGAGGTACCAACCATCACCACTAAGACATGGACCAATGGAAACCCCATTTTGGATCCTCTACATAGTGGTCTTAGCCAAACGATAGCCCTAGGGCTAGTAGGTTTAGGGGACCATCTACATGAGTATCCCAAAAGATCAAGGGAACTAGGCTAGAAGAGCCAAACCATAGCCCTAGGGCTAGTAGGTTTAGGGGACCATCTACGTGAGTATCCCAAAAGATCAAGGGATCTAGGTTAGAAATTTGAGCTCAGGGTTGTGAGTGAATGGAGGTGTAGATGAGTGTAGTGAATANTCTACATGAGTATCCCAAAAAGATCAAGGGACCTAGGCTAGAAATTTGAGTTTAGAGTTGTGAGTGATTGTGGGTACAAATAAGTTTAGTGAGTGGCTTAGCTCCAAACCAACACCCAAAGTCAATCCTAAGGTCCAGCAGTTCTAAGGGTGACTCATCTTGAGTTTCCCCAATAGTGGCCCCACCTACTAAGTATTTAAAGGTTGAGACCAACATGTAGAACTTCAAGTTGAGCAGAGAAGAGTTTGGAATTTCTAGTGGTGAGGGTTCCATGTCTAGTTCTCTAAGAATAGTCAAAGTTTGGAATTTCTAATGGTGAGGGTTCCATGTCTAGTTTTCTAAGAATAGTCAATAGAAAATTGTAGAATTTCTAATGGTGAGAGTTCCTTGTCTAGTTTTCTAAGAATAGTCAATAAGAAAATAAGTGTAGAGTTTCTGATGGTGAGGGTTCCTTGTTTAGTTTTCTAAGAATAGTCAATAGAAAAGTCAATGGCTAGACCTTAGGCTACTAAAGAGGAAAAACTAAACCTCAACCAAAAGTGAGGTCAACAAATGGCTAGACCTTAGGCTACTAAAGAGGAAAAAACTAAACCTCAACCAAAAGTGAGGTCAACATGGTTCATCTAAATTTTTGAGGAGGACTCACCATCCAAGGGGTTTTGGGTAAGCATGGGTTTATGTGTGTCATTAAAAGAGTTAAAAAAAAATTTAAATATGCTTAAATGTGACTTGTCCCCTTGCTATTAATAGCTTGGTGATGTGGCAAGGTTCATATGGCTCACCTATGGCTTGGGAAAGGCTTCATGGCTTCACTTTGGCTTGACTTTCATGCATGAGGAAGGATTTTGGAATTATGGGGTACTTTTGTAGAGTTTTTCATGAGGCTTGATTTGGAATGATTTGATCATAGATTTAAAACTTGGGTAATTATTTTGATTGAATTGATGATGATTAGAAATTGTCATGTGGGTTTTTAGTTGAATTTGGGCTTTTAGAATTTAACATGGTGTGCATGGGCTTTTAAAATTAGGGGTGAATTTGGGCAAAAATTTGGATCAATTAAATGTTTAATTTGATGTAGGAGTGTGTCATGAAGAGTTTGGAAGTGATTTTAAGTGATTTAAATTAAATTTGATGGCCAATTTGGTGGATTTAGTCATATGGTTAAAATTGAGGCTTTTTGATTTGGGTGAAATTGGGCTTGCAATTTGTCAAATTGGGCTTGAATTTTGTTTAGAGTGGGATTTGGGGTATTTAATTTTGGTTTGGAATTGAAATTGGGCCAATTGGGCCAAGATTATGGCTAATTTGGTGAAATTGGGCCCTTGAGGACAAATTTGGGGCTTTTGGTCAAATTGGATCAATGTGATGGTTAAAAATTGAAATTGGGAATATTTTGGATGATTTTGGATTTTTTTTGAAATTTTTGGGCCATAAGGGACATTTTGGTAATTTTTGGCAATTTTGGGGATATTTTGGACATTTTCGTGATTTTGGTGAATTTTGGCTAATTTAGGTAGTGGTGAGTGGTTTGAGATGATTTTTGGGCAAATTTGGGTATTGGGTAATTTTAAGATTTTTGACAAAAATTAGGATCGTAGGTGTATTTTGGTAATTTGGTTATTTTGGGCTAGAATGGGCAAATAAGCCATGAAGCCATGCCAAACCAATAGGAGCCTTTTGAGGACTCATTTTGGATGCTCACTATGCTGGTTCTAACCCTCTTAGCCAAAGACTATGGGTATAGGTTCATTCATATGAGCTTTCCAAAAGGAATCATGAGACCAAATCAGGGGTGTGTAAGAAAGTGTAGTGTGTGCAAGCCATCTCAACCAAATTCAGACCACCCATGATTAGTCTTAAGGTCTGACCATCCTATGGGAGCCTCCCCTTGAGTTCCCTCATACTGACCCCTCCTATTAAGTGATAGAGATTAGGACCAATATGTAGAACTTCAAGTTGAGCAAAGAAGAGTTTAGAATTTCTAATGGTGAGGGTTCTTATTTTTGTTTTATAGGAATAGTTAACAGAAAATCCTGTGGTTAGACTCTAGGCTACTAAAGAGGCAAAAGCTAGACCTCAACCAAAAATGAGGTCAACAAATGTACCCCCAATAGGTGTGGTGTGTCGGGCAAACACATCTCATGTTTTGGCATTGACCGGCGAGATCAACAAAACCAAAACAAATTTTCTAAGTCAACATACCTAGAACAAAGAGTAGGTTTGGGTGAGAATTGTTTCTGTAGGGGTGTTGACAAGTGAATATCTAATTGGACAGAGAACTCAGAACTCGGGCTAGGATTTTAGATGGTGGATTTCAAATTATCAGGCTTCGAGTATATTGAAGGATGAGAATTAGGTTTTAGGTATTGACCCCAAAATGGGATTTGAAATTTGGGTGTCAATTCTGGAAGGAGAATCAGATGCCTTACTCTATTTTAGGTGGACTTAAACTGATCTTGAAAGAGGAGAATATGATGCCTTACTCCAATTAAGGTGGTCTTAAACTGATCTCAAAGCATGAGAATAAAATGCCTTACTCCATTTAAGGTGGTCTTAAACATATCTCCAAGATATGGGTAGAGAATCAGATGCCTTATTCCATTTAAAGTGGTCTTAAACAAATCTCAAGGGATAAGAATTAGATGCCTTACTACATTTAATGTGGTATTAAAAGTGGTATTAAACAAATCTCAAGGGAAGAGAATTAGATGCCTTACTACATTTAATGTGGTATTAAACCAATCTCAAAATTATGGGTAGAGAATCGAATGCCTTACTCCATTTAAGGTAGTCTTAAACCAATCTCAAAGGATGAGAATAAAAAGCCTTACTTCATTTAAGGTGGTCTTAAACCTATCTCAAAGATGTAGGTAGAGAATCAGATGCCTTACTCATGTTAAGGTGGTCTTAAATCAATCTCAAATGATGAAAATAGGATGCCAAACTCCATTTAAGGTGATCTTAAACCCATCTCAAAGATATAAGTAGAGAATTAGATGCCTTACTCCACTTAAGGTGGTCTTAAACTGATCTAAAAGGATGAGAATAAGATGCCTCACTCCATTTAAGGTGTTCTTAAACATATCTCGAAGATATGGGTAGAGAATCAAATGCCTTACTCCATTTAAGGTGGCCTTAAACCAATGTAAAAAGATGAGAATATGATGCCTTACTCCATTTAAGGTGTTCTTAAACCTATCTCAAAGATAGGGGTAAAGAATAATATGCCTTACTCCATTTAAGGTGGTCTTAAACTGATCTTAAATAAAGAGAATAGGATGCCTTATTCCATTTAAGGTGGTCTTAAACCTATCTCGAAGATATGGGTAGAGAATCAGATGCATTAATCCATTTAATATGGTCTTAAAACTACCTCAATGGGTGACAATAGGATGCCTTACTCCATTTAAATTGGTCTTAAACCTATCTATAAGATATGGGTTACATTAGGAAGGAAAGCTTAAAGACTTACATCCAACCTAAGAGGCAACGGGAAAAGAATTAGCGTCTCGATACTTTCCCCGAGAGCAATATGAAAATAGTGTAGAGAATTTGTGGTGTTGAGCTCATAAATATGTGTTATAAGAAGATCGACATTGGTGAGAAAAATTTGTGAAATTTGGTGCAGAATGTGCAATTTTGCTAGTATATGAAGAAAACTAGTGCTAACCAGGATAGTCGCGCTGCACAAACAAAGAGTAAGAAACGCAAACTTGAGATAAACAAACTCAAGAAATTTATCATTTTCTTTTTTTATTGTCTTTATCTCATTTAATTATCAAAATATATTTTCTTAAAATTTGATTTTTTTATTGATTTTTCAAAATTATTTTAAGTTTTAACATCAGGCTTTCATTGTGTCGTTCTTTGATCATTATAATTTAGAACCAACGCATGGTTTCGTGGCACTTTATCAATCACTCGAAGAGGACAATATGACAAGCAATGTTAAATCTAAAAGAAATTTTATTAATCTTCTTCAAATACGAGTTACAGACTTAGTACATGCCAAAGTATCAAAAGACAACATGCTGAATACATCTGAAACATCATATACTAAATACATATCATAAGCTAAACATATCTGATACATGTCTCATAATATCTACAACATCAAAAAAAAATATGTAAAGGTGTCCATTGACTGTCCATCCTTGGTGGGGTAAGCTCCTGATCAAGCTGACCTACTAAGCCACACTCCAGGACCAGAACTCCCTTTACGTGTACTTAAAGGTGCAACCTTCTCATAGCTCATAAGACTGTAGGTTTTCCAATTCTGGGCCAGACGGAATGCCCATGGTATTTTCCTATCTTTCATTCTTTTAAATGTTACAGATACTATGGGTCATTGCACTATCAGGATGCAATGTTTGGCCAAATCAGTCCTATTTTCTTTTAAAACTAGTACTAATCTCATCGACAGTGGAATCTCAACGGACCCTCTAAATTTTTCAGGGCCAATGATGTCAATTTCTTCTCCAAAGAGTATGTTTCTTCTGCTCATGAAAGACATTGTGAAAAAAGGTTTGACAAAGTCATGATGGTCAATATGGGGAGGAATGCAATCCCCATTCTCGTAATTATTAATTATGCAGCTATTAGGGATGCAGTCGGGTGATAATATACTACATCAAACTAGCCTCTAGACCATTCTTTTTATTCCATATAGCAATGGATTCACCTCATCATATCTTAAGATTCTAGAGGTGTTCCCTTGCTTATCTTCAATAAAATTGTAGCAACATCCACATTGAATGGGTATTCTTCCTTTTTTGTGCATCCATTTCTGCAGCTCTGAATAAGTTCTTAGCCTCAGCGGACCAGCTCAACCACTGTCCCTCAGATTGAATACACAATCCAAAATTCCTTTTTCTTCATTTTCTGAGAATATCCCGGTATACAACGTCAGGCCTTCCAAAATGTTGACAATCTTACCTCGAGCTTCTTCGTAGAACTCAAACTTTCTTCTTTCAACTTTGCACATTCTTTCTAATTATGATGTGGAAATCTCCTCAAATTGTCGGGGATGTCCCCTTGGATCAGCATCTGTAAGAATTCACGTCTAATCTAGTTTTGTAGGCAATGAGCTGTACAACTCTGCCTCTAAATGAGCTACCTCCTGGGTTCCCACACCAGCGGCTGTGAAATCTTGAAAAGAACTATTGCAATCCAAATGTTGAAAGTTTCTTCTTGGGAATTCAAAGAATACCCCTCCAATAGATGCTCTCACTGGAACTTTAACATTGCATAGCGAGTAACCCTTGCAAGATTCATGGGGTGTTTCTATCTGCATCGGCTTTGTGGTTGGTTCTAATTCATCCTTTATAGCAGGTGGGCTAGAAGAGGTCTCTGTCATGCATGGTTCATAAATCTTCCCCTCAAAAATAGTGGTGAGTAGACCTGCTGCTTCTTTCTATCTTCTTTCTTCTTGCAGGAAGGCTCTATGTTTGCGCCAGTTGGCATTGTGACGCTGAGCTCTTTTGAGTGGTGCATCCAAAACTCTCTCTTCAATGAAACCTACTAAATCCCGTGGCGGAGCAGTTATCAGGGACTATAGATGATTGGTTCCTTCGGTTGGATATTTTTTTTGAGTGATTACTTTATTCCTCTTCCGTGAGGAGTCTTATCTGGTGCCCATCTTTAATAGAGATGATAATCCTTCCTCTTCCCTGTGACTGAAGATGTCCATCAGGGGATTCTCATATACTACATTGATTTAACTGAAGTTAAAGTCCAAGTTTATAATACCACCCTAAGTAGCCCTTTCTTCATTAAGTGAGAGATTGAGACCATCTCAAAAAGAGGAAATCAACTTGTGTCTCAACATTTCTTCTGCAGAAGACAGAAAAACATCAGTGCACTCGCAATCATCATGAACAAGAATAAGAACGAAGCACATATTAAACAACAAAATTTTTTTATTATTAGTTACAAATTTTATTTATTCAATTTAATTTAATTTGAAGTAGGCTTTGAAAACTAGAAATCGAAGAAGAGAAACAAAGTGGGCAAACTTCAAATTTTTTTCATTTTATTGACGTCAGTTTATTACAAAACTTCGGACCTAATCCAAGATGCCTGACCAAATAAATAACCCCAGAACAATCAACATTTCAAAAAGCAATCAATTTCAAGCAGCGTCTCGTCGGGTAATATATCTTCAAGTAGCGGCCATTGACCAACAACATAGATCTTATGTCGCAAAAATCCATCAGCTGGTAAGATCCTCCTGAGCAAACTTCTTCTATGGAAAATGGTCCCTCCCAAGTTGGTTCAAATTTTCCAGCTATCTTACGGTGTGTAAGAATTGGCCTTTTGAGAATAAAGATAAGATCACCAACTTTAAAAGTCCTCGTGCAGACCAATTTTTTATGAGGCTGCATCATCCTTGCTTGGAAAAGCTCCAAGTGTTGTTGTGCTTCTAATCATTTTCCCTCAATTCTTTCTAATTCCTCAAGTCTGAGTTTTACACTTTCTTTGTTTATGATATGGTTGGCGATGTGTCTCTGAGAGACGGTGTTTCTAATTCCTCAAGTAGAGCTCCAAGAGTTTATGCATCATCCTTTCTTCTAGGGGTAGTACGCCTCAGACCCGTACACAAGCACGTAAGGTGTACATTGAGTGGGAGTCCTGAACTTCATCCGGTAGGCCCACAAAGCTTCTGATAGTTTGTTATGTCATTCTCTTTTATTTTCATCCAGTTTCATGAGCATTTTGTTGAATACTTTGGCTAAGCCATTTGCCATGGGATAGTATATTGTAGAGTATAACCAATCTATCCCATGTCATTTGACGAAGTTGTTAATCTCGTGCTCTTGACGGTTGTCCCATTGTCGGAAATTACCCTACATGGAACACCAAAAAGGTAGAGTATATTGGTCTTAATGAATTGCAAAGCATGTTGTACTGTTACCTCTTGTAATGGTACTACATATGCTCACTTGAAGAAGTAATATGTAGTGACAAGGATAAATCTGTGTCCCTTAGAAGATGGAGGATCTATAAAACCTGTTATGTTCGCGCCCAACACTTGAATGGCCACCAGGCCAATTGGGTCTAGTACATTCGGAGGTTAGTGTAAAACCACCCCATGGAATTGGAAAAGGTGACACCTTCTAGCTATATCGATGTAATTGAATATCATTCTCAACCAATAATATCCAAGTCTTTTGATCTTCATCTTCATCTTTGGCCTTGACTGGTGAGCACCACACAATCCAACATGTACTTCTCTAACGATATTTTTTGCTTCTGTCCTCCTCAAACATCACAACAACCTCTGATCGAATGATGTCCTATAGAGACATCACCCACTAGAGCATATGACATAACCCTTCTTGTGATGTGATATGCCTCAGACTTATCCTTTGGTAGCATTCCAATATGCAAATATTCTATTAATGACTTACACTTGTCTTTATTGATGTCAGCCACTGCAATCATCATTCCTTCTTTTTTGAGCTTATGTAGATTGTTGAAGTCGATTCAAGACAATACTCATTTTCCTTGTATTGTAATATCAAGGGAATCCTCTGATGGACTCACAAGCTCCTTAGCAAGTTTTTCTAGAGTGTCAGCATGAGCATTGTCTCCCTGAGGAATCTAGTAGAGAGTAACATTAGGGACCTATTCAAGCAGCTTCATTGAATACATGTGGTATTCTGCCAGTCTTGGTTTCAAAATCTTGTATTTTCCGACGACTTGTTGAATGATAAGTTGATAATCGCCATAGATGGCAACATCTATTATGTCCATTGAGATTGCCAACTCCAACATGGTGATTAACGCTTCATATTCTGCTTTGTTATTCATACGCAGCTTTGTCAGGTGGTAGGAGAATCACAACATACCTTTATCTAGCATGATTAAAATCAAACCAATCCTTGCTTTGCCCGGCATAAAAAATTCTAATCCTTTATCTATCTGGGCTGATGAAGCCCCATCGAAGTACATTTCCCAATGTATGGTACTAGAGGGTTCTATTTGCAGTATTTGCTCATTTGGTAGTTCATCGTTAAAAGGGGACCCAGATGGAAGTGGGTGTGTTGAGAGAAAGTCTGCTAAAATTTGGCCCTTGATAGCTTGGAGAGGAACAAAATTTATATTGAATTGCAATAAAACCATCCACCATTTTGCTAAACGTCTGGAAAGTGTTGGTTGGGTCATCTAATATTGCAATGGATTAACTTTTGAAATGGGGTAATTTTATGAAAAAAGCATGTAATTCATAAGCTTTTGGGTGGCAAAAATTAAGGCTATACAATGCTTTTCAATAGGCGATACTTTAACTCTATCAGTATTAGAGGGCAACTGAAGTAATAGAGTGCATTTTTGCTAGCCTCGACATTGAGCTGAGCTAATAGGGCTCCAATAGAGTTGTCTGAGATCGCGGTATATAGTATCAAAGGTTTTCCCGGGATAGGGGCTGCCAAAACAGGAGGCGCCATTAAGTATCGCTTAACATCCTTGAGAGTCCATTGGCATTTGTCTTCCCAAACAAATTTGGTGTTCTATTTAATTAATGTTAAGAAGGGTTGACACCTACCTGAGAGATTAGAAATAAAGCATCTCAGATATGCAAATTTTCTTTGGAAGGAACATAATTGTTTCAAGGTTTTGGGAGGACGCATTTACAAGATAGCTTTAATCTTATTTGGGTTGATCTCGATTCCCCGATGACGAAAAATGAATCCTAGAAATTTCATAGAGGTAATGCCGAAGGCGCACTTTAAGGGATTCATCTTAAGATTTTATTTTTGTAATATTTTGAACATAATCCTCAAATCGTATAAATGATCTATTTTTTATTTATATTTAATGACCAAATCATCCACATAGCACTCCACTTGGTTGGGAATGAGGTCATCAAAGATATTTGTCAATGCTCACTGATATATTGCTCAGACATTCCTTAACCCAAATGGTATCACTGTGTAGCAGAATATGCCAATCAACGTCTTGGAAGCTGTAAGTGTTGCATCTTCTAGAGCCATCTTTTTTTGTTGTATCTTGAAGATCCATCCATAAAGGAGAAAATTTCATGTGTCAAAGTGATATCCACCATCAACTCTGATATTGGTAACAAAAATTCATCTTTTGGATAAGCGTTATTTAGATCTCTAAAACTGATAGATACACAAGTTTGTGTTATTTTTTTTCTCAACTAGAACAATGTTGGCTAGCCATTTGGGGTATTTCTCTTTCTGCACAAAGTTAGCGTCTATTAACTTTTTTACTTCAACAATGGCTTGTTGCTCTATTTTGAGGCGCATTCTTCTGGGGACTTGTTTTACTAGGGTCTTATATTTGTTCACCCCAAGCTTATGCACTACAACTTCTACTGACAGCCCTGACAATTCATCATATCTCCAGATGAAGCATTCTTTAAATTATTATAATAATTTTATCAACTCTATGGATTCTTCCTCCTCAAGTAAAGAACTTATGAAGCTTGGTCGAGGTTGCTCCTCAGACCTGAGGTTGATTTCTTTCAACTCATCAACCGTTGACTTAATTTCTTCTTCAAATTCTGGCAGAGCATCATCTATTAACTTATCATGAGAGTCATTTTCTACATCGACGCAGCCCTCCTCCAATCTACTAGTAACAACCATGCAAAACTCATCATCGACTGGTCCTACAATACTAAATTCGAGACCTTCTTTTGAGTTAGGAGTTTGACTTTTAACACTCCACAATTTTTCAAAAAGTTGTAACTTATCTTTTGGCATTTGTTTTACCACATATCCCTATTAAATTAACTTTTGTACACAAGGAGAAAAGTAACCAAAAGGTAATTCCATTAATTCATTCAAATCCTTTTCTAAATTTACATGATTTTGACGAATGGTAGGAGGGGAAGCATGGTAAAATTTAATTGGCTTCAAACCAACACTACGGACTTCCTTGACCTCTAAAATCTTAACCCTTTGAGGGTAGATTGGAGTAAGGGTCATGGTGTTCACATAGTGGTTGATGCGATCAAACATTAACTCATGTTCATCTTTCTCCACTTCTTCTAAGGAGATCTTGTATTGAGGTTTCTTTCATTTTATCGTCATCATTTCTTCCTTGGAGCTTTTTTCATCAGAGCTTTCTTTTATGTCAATATTGATGGTCAGCCTAGTCAATTCGAAAGTCGAGTTGCCTCTTCCTTATCCACATCTCCGGTTTTGATCTCGGGCATATGGGCTAAAAGAACCTCTACCACTTCATTCGTCACTACTTCACGAGAAAATACTATTTTTTTGGAGGTGTGTAGTAGGCGGCGTCTTAATGAATGTCTACTTCATGATTTGAGAACAGTTGTAAATCCCTTTTAATACAATGTCTTTGTCCTTCCTTGAAATATTTGATGCATTGATGTAAGAATGACAGAACCATATTATGCTCGTGAATCTATGGTCATCCAAGTAAAGCATTGAGAGAGGTTTCTGCGTCGATGATATCAAAATTTATGGTTGTTACTAGTTCTATAGCTTTTGTTAACAATGTATCAATCTATGGGATCTTTCTCCCTTCTGATTAAATCCTCTTAACAACATTTTATCAGTTGTAGGCTCTTGAGCTTCAATATCCAAATATGCTAATGTCCATAGACTCATTAAGTTTAGCGATGCTCCAAGGTCTATCAAGACTTTGGACAATACAAATCTACCAATTTTAACAAAGATGTAGAGCGGTTGATTATGGTCGATGGTAACAGAAAATAAGTCTTCATCTACAAAAGTTATCCCAGGTTTTTCTTTTAACAATCAAACTTCATCCGATGATGTGCTGGTTAACTAATCTAAGCAGATCTCTAGGTCGAGCAAGGTTGTAACCAGATACTCTCTCATCTCCTTCGATAGGATTAGAGTGTTGTAGATGCTTAATTCATATAGCAACCTCCTAAGAGGAGCTAGCACGTTATAATCAACTTTGTATAATCCTCTGATTTTCACTTGGCTAAGTGACTCTTCCACTGGCGGAGGTATCTCTTCTCAAGTGACAATTTTTTTCCTTTATCTACTGGAGCTAATCTCGATCCTTAGATTACTTTGGTAATTTTCTCTTCTTGAGATGCTGTAGGCAAAATTTCTTGTGTCTTTTCTTTATTGGAGAGATCCAAACTGATGACAAGTGGTGTGCTGTGGCACTTGAGGACAGGTCGCTCACTCTCGGTGCAATCGTAATTGATATTGTATATATCTTCTTCATTCTCATTATCAGGCTCATCGGGCTCAAGTACAATTTGAGGATCGATTTTAGAATTGAGATTGGAGTTACATTGAACTAACTTAGTTATGTTATCATTATAAATAGTGAAAAAATAGCAAAAATCATAATCATTATATTCATAATACCCCGGTGGGGCAGAAAGATAATCATACATGGTCAGAGGTCCGAGGATTTTCTTCCTTGAATCAGAGACAACCAATCTAACACAGGAAACCCCTACTATACCCTCCATGCTATTGGTCTTCACGATGTCACTCTTTTCTTTCTCTTTGGGTAACGACGACTTTTCCGGCAAATTCTCCAACTTGGGCTGAGTAGGTTTTAAATCTTGAACGACTGCCTAAGCTGAAGCGATCTGAATCTGACCCAATATCTTCTTGGATGACTTGCTCCAGACTGTGCTCCACCCATCTTTTTCTGTATATGAATTTATCGGAATGAATGGCTCAGCCGAAATCATATTCACAGAATATTTCTCAGGATCTTTTAAATATTCCTTTGAGATTGCTATATTTCCTTCTTTAAATTTTCTCTTGAGCCAGTCCTTGAAGACAAACATCCTTCTATTGCACGGCCCAACATCCTGTGGTAGGGGTAAAAATTGGGATATTCTTTCTTGTCAACTTCTTCCGGCTTCTTCGGTTTTGGTAATTTGAACTCTGGCTTTTTTGTTATGTTTCTGAACATTTTTTGGCACAGCCTCATCTTTAGGAGAATACACTCTTCTCTTTCATTAGGCAAGAGTTGGACCCGTTCTACCTTCTGCTTGGTACGGTCCTGCCTGGTATGACTGATGGTTGGATTGGCCATATTTTTGTATTTGTTGTTGAGCATGCTGTAACTATTGCTGGGAACTTTGGTGAGAATGCTCTACCTGTATCTTTATCGACAATTTTCCATTATCGACCATTTCCACTGTCCCAGACTTCTTTTCAAATACTTTGGTTATCCTACATTTCGTTGCTTTTTCTTGGGAAACCATATGTTTAACTTCCTCTTGTAAACTGCTGGTTTTGCTTAACAGTTTTTCAAAGGACTTGATGGTGAGTCCCTTGAGCATGAAAGCTACTGGTCCATGTATGCTTTTGAGTAGAATCTCAATTGCATGTTGTTCCTGTAGTTGAGGTTCACAATTCATGCAAAGGTTTCTCCACCTCAACATATAATCCACTAGAGTCTCGGTTGGGCTTTGCTTCTCCACTGCGAGATGTCAAGTAGAAACATGGTGTTGTACTCCAATAAATCTCTTTACAAACATCTATTCTAATTTGGTAAGAGTATCTACTGATCCATTAAATTACTCATCATAGCAATCAAAAGAAATCCCTAACAGGCTACTTACCAACTGTGAGAAGAGTAAGGCTTCATTTCCTCCAGTGTTTCCACAACTGACTTGAAAATGTGCTATATACTGCCTGAGATTTTTGGTGACACAAAACCCTTAGGGTAGGGTACGTCATCAAACTCTTCCAGGTATGGTCTACCCCTCGAAATCAATGCACCACACTTAGATTGGGCTAAGGCCTCACGAACTTGTTGCTCGACCATATGTTTAATATCTTTCTTTGGTATAGTACTTGATGAGGAATTCTTCTTTGGCTACTCTTCTCCATTAGCGGAGGCAACTTCTCTTCATTCAACAGTAATACGAATTATATCAGGCAGGTTGACTTCTGGAGAAGCTACCTGCTATGACTGGGATTGCCCATTAATCATAGCTATGGTGGTCATGGTGGCAACCATCTCATCCATTTTCTTTTCCATTTGGCTGATTTATTCATCTCTAAAGAAAATGGCTCTACGTAAGTAATCCGTAGTGTTCCCATTTGTTGAAAGTTTGGGCGTTGCACGTAGATGAGGCAGCTCTAGTCTCGATGACTTGAATATCCATGAAATCTTCATCTAAGTAATCATTGAAATCAAAATCCTCATTACTTAGCTAAGATTAATGGCTACACCATGTTCTCTGGCTAACTTAAAAATCTTAGCTATGCGATTTTCAGCTTTATCTTCAATTATCACCTTCTGAATCCTTTTGAGGTCTGTAGGACTTTCTTAAACATCCTTCACTTGTTCATGAAATTTTGGAGTAATAGCTGCGATGATATCAGATGCTTCAGACTTTTGCTTCATTCTGCCATTCTGCCCTGTGGGCTCAATAGACCATATTAGTATGGCAACTTTGGGTACCCGCACTTTCTTTCTCGAACGGGGTGTTTCAACAGAGGCATCAGCATGTCAGAGAGAAGTATGCTCCCCGCGGTGCGATCCAAACACAATATCGAGTAACTTCTCTTTTCCCTTTTTGGGGCATTCTTATGGGTAATAATTAGTTGAGTCCTCAGACCCAGATGTGACTTAACCGATCAATGTCCTGTAGACTTCAAAGCGACAAAGGTAACAAAATCTATAGTAGTAATTGTAGTATCAATTTGGCTTCCTAGAAGGAATCTGGCCGGAATACGAGTTGACAAAGCCTCAGCTAACTTGTGGGACAATCCTGATATCCTTCAAGGTTTCTTTATGGCAAATTCAAGAGGATACTACACATCTCACTCGTTTAAGTAGTTTGACCATTGAACATCATTCTTTCGTGGCCAATCTCTGGAACACTATGCAGAAATCAATGATAGGAGCGGGTTTCTCCCTGTTCTCACTGTGACCATGAAATGACTGTAATGTAGCAATGATTTCTTAAACACTCTCATGTATCTTAGTTTTCATCAGTGGGTGAAACCTACTCTCTCAAAGAACTGGAGAGGTCTCCAGTAATCTAAGTTCTTCCTTATGAGGAGACTCATCATCCAGTTCTTTTTCTAAGATTGGGCCGTAGCTGCCCTCCAAGCTTTCTAGTTGTGGTTCTTTCTCTATGATCGAGCTAGCAATGCAGAATTTGAACTTGAGATAATCTGAAACACTGACGGAGAAACAGTAAATTCTTCAATTTCATCTTCTACGATCATAATCTCCTTTCCTTTAGAAGAAAAGGGAAAAATAGACTTGGCAGGTGTTGGGGAGAGGCAGTTTTCACCTTCTTGCAAGAAGGGAATTCCTAGAGACAATTTAGGTGAAATTTAGCAGAGGGATCTTGAACTTATGGAGCGGTCACCTTCATTACGACAAACTGGGCCTTTCGGAGTACGACTTCAAGTTTGTCAAATTAGGTTCCAAACTCGATGGTGGGGGCAATATTTCGAGCATTGTAGATGGTTGGTAAATTGCAAGAGAAGGTGAGCATCAAAGATGCCATTGCAGCAACTTCCAAAAGAAAGCTCTGGGGTTAGTTTTTGGGCCAACACCTTGTAATTCTAGTGCAAACACTAAAAATTAACAAAGGCCAATTCATAGACTGAGCAAATTTTTATTTTATTTTAGTTTGTGAAGGTTTTAAATTTAGTAAAAATTGTTTGAAAGTAGAAGAATTTACTTAATTAAACAAGAAAGATTAAGGAGCAAGCACAACACGACACAATTCAATTTAATTTTTAAAGTAGTAAACCAAGCTCAAAGAGAAAAGTGAAGTTTTGGACCCATTGCGGGACTAACTTTACAACGCACAATGCCCGGGCAAAACCAGTCCACCAACAAACCTATTGGGGGCCCGACCCCACACAAAGACAAATTCTTATTGAACTCCAAAACATCTCTGCTCAAAGCTGATTGAATAGACGATCCTGAAGTTCAAAGGAGTTGACCATACTTCCCTAAGAAAGAAATGGGTGAAGCGTGCCAACAGAAGAAGGGTAATTTTTTACGTAAGGGACATGGGCACGATATCAATGTATGAAGATAATATTCCCTAATTAATATGGAGAGAGAACCAAATCACTAATGAAGTCTCCAATATTTGTCAGCACTAAAAATTTTGCGGGATTCTGGAGTTGTTAGTTGCTAGGATGGATGTCAATTTAATATAAAATTTGGAAAACATAGTATTTTAGATTTTTAAAAATACAAGACTGGACCAATCTCATATCCCTATTAGTTTAAATAAACGAGCCTAATATTGTAAATAATGTATCATCCCGAAGGATAAACACACTACTTACTGGTAAGGCTTGATTAAATAAACTAAAGATTATATTGCTTCCATTAAGTCTGTGAAACTATTTTAGTATAAGCCGACAAGTTTCCCTATTTAATATGAAGGATTAAATAGGGTTTATATTAAGCTAGGTTCGTAAATCCTTTCTATAAGGGAAAGCCCCTATAGTTAATTACATCCTAAATAACTGGAATCTCCTAAGAATACTTTTGATAGAAATCAGGGGATATTATCTTCAAGGAGTTCAAAGGAATGGGACTTTTTAAGGAAATCGGACAAAGTGGTGTGAAAGGGGAATGGCTCAAACTTGAAATATTTTACGGAATCCAAAGGAAGAGAGACTAGGAGATGTCATAGACCCTAAGGACATCTTCAATGACTTTCTAAAACTATCCTACTATTTGACTTCAATTTTAGAGAAAAATTATTTATTTTTTCATTCTACAAATTTTATTAATTAGGGCTTACATTCATGTAAAATGATTAAACAAATGACCTGAATGGAGTGAGGATTTAGATTGTGATGAACGATAACCTAGGAATCCTATGGCAAGTTAGGGCTTTTATTGCATAGTAGAACCATACAAAGGCCTAGATATAAATTGAGGATTTATGCTGCATAAGTAAACAACCACAAAGTCCTATGAATTTTTTGTTTAATTCTAAGGAATGATTTAGCTGGTGTAGACATGTTTTGCTGTTGAAGATGGTCGTGCTGCCCACATTGCAAGCTTAAATTTCCTCATCATGGCTAGTTTAAGTTTTCTAATGTGTCAATTCATGATGTCAAATCAAATATTCCCAAGGGTCATGGTTATTTAAATATTATGGGGCATATTAAAGTTGATTAAAGTGACACCAATTAAGATCTTACAGTTCCCTTGTTCTGGTATCACTATTTTCTTTCAGATTCACTTAATCCAAATGAATTTACTAAACTCAACTCAATGAGTTCCATATTTTCATTTAGACTGTGCGAAATCTTGTTAGCAACCGTAAGTTACCTCCTCAGGGGGATTCCCGATAATCCGATAGAGACATTTTATTTTAGTTATAATTTTGGTTTTGTTGTTTTGTTTGTGATTAAATTTTGAGTTATCTTATTTTTTGATGTTGTGATGGTGAATTTTACTTTATTTGATTGTTTAATTTTTTAATTTTTGTTTTAGTTCTACGGCTATCCTAAAAGTTTAAGTTTTGACATACAGGGTGATATAATTGTTTAACATCCAAGTTCATGAGGTGGACACAATAGGTAAAAGTAAATTACAATGCAATAACTTCAAAAAGCATACTTGTCAATTCTTCTCATTCCACAACCTAAAATTTCAATACTTGCAAGACATGTAATATATAAATATATATATATTTGTGTGTGTGTGTGTGTGTGTGTGTGTAAATTAGCAGTAATTAAAACATGATTGTAGAAAAGTAGGAAGTACAAGTTTAATGTGTGTATGCTAGATACTATGTCATATCTTAGTGGGTCCTATTTATTTAAGTGTATAGATGGTTTCTTAAGTAAGGCATAATGAGTTTAATCATACTTCAAGATATCTAAAAGAGTATGAGAAAGGTTTAGGGACCAGGTCCTAGGCATCCCACAATCCCTTGAAAATTTTTGAGTTTGTTCAAACTCATTATGTTGCTTAATAACTCATCCTTATTATACCTTTATGCTCAATGAACAGATGTTTTTACCAACCCTAAGGATAGGGTAATTATCACTTGATGTTTTATTTATAAATTATATAGGCAAAAACCCTTCTGGGCAATTTAGTCTAATTAAGAAACTTAGCTCTTTCATTTTAAAGATGGGCTTGTAGCATTTTAAAAATTTTAAAATTAGTTATAGATTATTTTCTAGTTCTCATTAAACAAAATTTGATTAAGCTTAGTTTACTACAAAGCCCTTAAGAAAATAATAGGTAGATTTGTAATTTTAGAAAAAGATTTACATTTTTAAAACTTTAATCCTTATTCTGAATTATAAATCATTTCACAACCATTAGTTGGGGCTTAAAATCAGTGAGTTATGATGTTCCCAAAATTAAACCCCTCACCTCAATATCCTTTTTTTTTATTTAAATGTTCTTCCAAATTTCATAATATTAAACAAAATTATTGATATATGCTTTACAAGACCAAAGTGAGGTTGGTTACTACCATTCATCCCTTCCATATTCCTATCATTAAAACATATCAATGAAGCTTATTTATTTCTCATTTAGCCCTTTGGTTAAGCCTAAATATTAATTAAGCCTTAAATTTCAAAATTACCCTTTTGCCCCTAAGACCTTAATACCCTATAAATCATTAAATTAGACTCAAATGAATTGAAAATTTTATGTTACCCCACTCATGGGTTAAATAGAACATCAGAGAAGAAAATGTGATTTTTTTTTTCAGAATTTATTTACTTTTAGACTTATTTTTAAATCCAAAATATGGATTTTAAATGAAAATTTAATAACTCTACCAAAACAAAACATTTGTCCTTAAGAAAATTATTAGAAGTTTACCTAGGTCAAATGATCACTTGGACTAATTTTCATGATTTTTAGAGATTCAATTCAATTATGAGAATTATTTATTTTTTTAGTATTAATTAAATATAAAATATTTTTTAAATAGAAAATTAAGTTTTATATTTTCATTAAATCTCTATTAGTCTAAGGAACCCAAAGATACAAATTTCATATTTTTTTTATTCATATTTTAATTATTTGAATTACCTTAGTGAAAAATTAAAGAAAATTCACTTTTTAAGCCTTTAAAATTAATATCTTGACTTATAAAATTAGGAAAATTATTTTAATTAGTTACAAGTGATCAGGAAGCCAAAGGTGACATTTTAGTGTGTTGTTACAATTCTGTAATTTTTATGACTTTTAATTAATTTTTAATTATTTAAATGCCCAAAAATAGCTCAAAAATAAAGTATTTATTTTAATTCCAATTTAATTTTTCTTAGGTTCCTTTGATAATAAGGAGCTCCCAAAATCATTTTTGGTAATTTTTAAAGTAGTATTTTCATTATTATAAATATTTTAATGCCAAAAATGTAATTTCACTTGATTAATCCATTTGAATAATTAAATTAACTTCCATTGACTTGAAACTTTTATGGAAAGCTCCCCTAATGTTAAATTATAGTGGAGAATCAATTTTATGTCATTTATATTTATAATTAATCCAAATTACTTTTATTTCATTTTTTAGGGTTTAAAACAATTAGGATTATTTTTAATGAGTTAAACCAAGTTTATATTTTTCTTAGGTTCCTCTAACCGTAGAAAACTTTCAAAAATAATATTTGTGTTTTTATGAAGAGTATTTTAATTTTTTTAATTATTTTACCAAAATAGGGACCACTAACTTGAAAATTAGATATCTTTGGTCAGAGATGCCTTCTAACCTTGGAAAAAAATAGGGGATATACCTAACAACCGATACATCAAAAGCCCCATGGTCCCATGCTATGGTGAAATGTCTAGGAAAATGGATAATTCCAATAAGAAAAACATTATTTAATTAATTAAAAATAATACATGAATCAAACAAAACTGAAAACATATCCTCATTGTTCTTTTTTGTTCGCTGAACAAGAGGGTATTTTTGTTTTTTTGGTGATTTTTCTACACAAAGATATGGATTTTCTAAGTTGTGGACATTTAAATAAATAAGAAATTCCTTTTATTTTCTATTTATCCACCATGGTGCCACATCATCGTCAGTGTCTCCGATGCTTCACACGGCGTCTTCTGGTTCAGCGTCGTCATCTGAGTCAGCCTGTACTTTATGAAACAAAGCCCCATTCGACATGCTCTCAACTGTCCATGTCATACACGTGAGATCCAATAGTTGCAGGTCATCATTCCCAACTAGTTCAACCCAAGAGCCGTCAACCTTATAACATTATTATCTCGAGCTACACCTGACCAAATCACTTTAGGTTAGATCTTATGGACTTGTTTAATTGAGAAAAATATATCCATACAACTAACCTACCATGAAACTGATCTTATGCTCATGGTTAATTAAAATAAACTTGAGATGAAGGGAAGCCTTGATTGGATGCTTGGAGAAGCTTCGTGGAGATCTAAAGAGCTTATGGATGAAGTCTCTGGTCGTGGTGAATTATCTAAACCCAAGTTCGACCAAGGCGGATTTTGGGAGTTGATCAAAGTCCACTTTAGGCTGGTCTAGTGATGGGGTTTTTGCGAGGAATCTTCTTCTCTCACACAGGGGATGCTGTGGGCGTAATTAAATTGGTTTTGATAGAGTTTTGAGAGGTGTCCTTTTTTGGGTTCGAATTAGGGTTAAGAAATTGGCTCTGATCAGTGGGGAAGAGGGCTGAAGAATGGCTGCATTGTGATACGCCTAAAATATGTAGTGTTTTAAGACACATTTTTATATCTATTTTTTAGATATTGCACTTTAATGGAAGGTATTTTTGTGTTTTCTTTTAGGTACAGATAAAAAGGTGAAAAATGCTTAAAGGGGTGAAAAAGGATCAAATTTGGTGCAAATATGTGAAAAATGTGCAAAAGTGTTTTGGCGCTTAAGCACCAAATCCGACGCTTAGGCACCGGTTAAACAGAGAAGGCCGCGCCTAAGAGATAGAGAAAATTTGGTTTTTGCAAATTTTGAAGAGGTTTTTGAGGCACCTATTGGCTTAATAGTTGATTACAACCACTGTGGACAAAAATTTTTGCGAAAGGATGCATCTCTTGGGGAAATACATTGAATCAAGGCACCTTTTAAAGAGATACCAAGGCACCTTTTAGATAATTATAAAAAAAAGAAGATTGAGACTTTGAAAAGGGTCGTGAGAGTACTGGAAAAGTTTTGAAAGTTCTAACATTAGGGAGTTAGTTGGAGAGATTTTCAGGCACCACATATTTATCCCTTTTATTTTAGTTTAATATTGAGATTCAGGCACCACAAAATTTACTTTTTTTCCTTTTTGTTTTTAGTTTTATTTTGAGAGTTTAAAGTGTTGTAAAAGAGAAGAGATTCAAAGGAACTTCAAGAGTTTGGTGGATGAATTGAGATAATTTTTTATCTTTTATTTTAAACTACTTTTGGTTATAATTAAGACTTATTTTTTATTTGAGAATGATTTTTAGTGTAGTTTTGTTTTCTCCATGAATTCTGAGTAGTTTTCTTTATCTTTCTTCTTAAAATGAGAACATTTGTTTTAGACTACTTTTAGTTTAAATTGAGACTTGTTGTTGGTTTGACAATGATTTCTACTTTTAAACTAAAGTGTGGGTTTTAATTGAGACTTGTTGTTGGTTTGACAATGATTTCTACTTTTAAACGAAAGTGTGGTTTCTTTAATCGAGACTTGTTGTTAGTTTGACAATGATTTCTTCTTTTAAATTAAAGTGTTGTTTTTCTCCATGGATTCTGAGTAGTTTTCTTTATCTTTCTTCTTAAAATGATAGGTAATTAAGTTTCTCCATGGATTCTGAGTAGTTTTCTTTATCTTTCTCCTTAAAATGATAAGTAATTAAAGTGATGGATGGTCCATGGATTATGAGTAGTTTTCTTTATCTTTCTTCTTAAAATGATAAGTAATTAAGTTTTGAATGGAGCTGAGTAGTTTTCTTTATCTTTCTTCTTAAAATGATAAGTAATTAAGTGTTGGATGAAAGTTGTGGACAGTATTGATCTCTAATATTAGAAGAAGTTGTGATGATTTAAATCCATGTACTTCATCTACTTCATGATTTGGCCAATCTAGATGTTAAAATTTGTTGTGAGAACATGTAAGAATTAGGCTGGTATTGTCTTAGTCAATAATTGGAAAGAATCACATGAGGTTGTGTGAATGAGAATGTAGTTTATATGATTGAGTGCAAATAAATAGAGAAATATTCATTGTAGGGTGTAGAGTTAGAGGACTTTAATGTGACAGGTCAAATCCCCCAACTTGGTTTATTGTTCTAGGTTTTGATACGAGATATTAGCCCCTAGATAGAGGAAATTTAGGGAACTCTAGAGTGAGAGCTAGTATCTTTCGTACCTAGCCGGTCTTCAGAACTATTCAAACTTTTATTTAGCCAATGTTATTTATAGCATATCTAGTAAGGGTAAAGAATGTTAATGCTCATATTTAGCACAACATAATATGCATACTTCCACAACAAAATTTTTATACTTATTACTGATTTACAATAAGGAGAAAGATATTTTCATATTTAGTACTTTTCTTCTACCAAAACTCAAGTTATCTTTTTAAGTTTGTTCTATTTTTGTCAAAATATTAAAATTACAAAAAATATTTAAACTTTCTTTCCTACAAAAATGTCTTTAGTTTAAATAATTATCATTTTAAAAATAGAAAGTTTTCCAAAAAGTGCATATTGCATACCTTTCCTGTGGGTTCGATATTCAGGTTTTAATCAAAAAGCCTTATACTACTTAATAATGATACATATACTTGTGTAGTATCACAATATATATAAATTAAAATTTAAATTCTTATTTATCTTCAGGATCAAGTTTTTGGTTTTGTTACAAAATAAGGAAATATAAGTGAAAAATATAATCAGAATTATTGTTATACTGTTGCATATAAGCAGTTTTGGGATCAAATTGCACTCAAGAGGTCTTGGAGAAGCTCTAAAAACAATTTGACAGAGTCTCCCCAAGAAATTTCAAGCTCTCCCCTCTTGGCCGTGGAGGGTGTGTTTAAATAGAGGAGGCCATGGTGGCTTTCAAGATCAATTGGTGGGTGGAAAGGCTTGCTTAGGTGGAGTGAAAAAGAATGCAAGTGTCCAATTGGAATGAGGCAGCTTGGATGGGTTTAATTTTAAGTTTTGACCACATGGGCTCCCTTGGCCATGGTGTTTTTCGGCAGCGAAGGTGGTTGGCTAGCCATGGTCAGGTTACCACTTTTTCAGGGGGATCAGAGCTTGGATTTGGTGCAATCAATTGGGTTTGGCCATGTGTAAATGTGTTGGATTAAAGAGGAATGGGGGAAGGGCCATTTTGGGTCAATTTGGGTCAAGACATGGTTTGGTTCTGGATTCACCCATCATGGAAGGTTTGTGTGCGGAGGACAATCAGGTGGTTCAGCTCAATTAGTGAGGAGTCACCATCCAAGGAATTTTAGCTAAGAATGATTTTAAGTGTGTCATTAAAGGGGTTAAAAAATTTCTTAAAGTGGCTTAAAGGTGACTTGTCCTCTTGCCATTAATGGCTTGGTGATGTGGCAAGGCTCATATGGCTGACCTATGGCTTGGGAATGGCTTCATAGCTTCCCTCTAGCTTAACTTTATTGCATGGAGTTTGTCACGAGGCTTGATTTTGAAATATTTAATAAAAAAATTGGGGAATGATTTTGATTGAATGGATGGTGAGGGGAAAATGTCATGTGGGCTTCTAATTGAGTTTAGGCTTTTGAAATTAAACATGGTGGGCTTGGGCTTTTAAAATTAGGGGTGAATTTAGGCTAAAACTTGGATCAATATAATGTTGAATTTGATGTAGGAGTGTATCATGAAGAGTTTGGAAGTGATTTAAAGTTATTTGAATTGAATTTGAAGGCCAACTTGGTCGATTTAGTCATATGGTCAAAATTGGGGCTTTTTCATTTGGGTAAAATGGGGCTTGTAATTGGTTCAAATTGGGCATGAATTTTGTTTAGATTGGGATTGGGGGTACTGAATTTTGGTTTGGAATTGAAATTGAGTAATATTTGGGTCAATTGGGCGAAGATTGAGACTAATTTTGGGAAATTGGGCCCTTAAGGACAAATTTGGAGCTTTTGGTCAAATTGGGTAAAATTGGTTAAACTGGATCAATGTACTGGTTAAAATTTGAAATTGGAAATATTTGAGATGATTTTAGAATTTTTGGGAATTTTTGAAATTTTTGGGTCATGAGGGGCATATTGGTAATTTATGGCAATTTTGGGGATATTTTAGGAATTTGGTGATTTTATTCACTTTTTGTCAATGTAGGTATTGGTGAGTGGTTTGAGATAATTTTTGGGCAAATTTGGGTATTTTGGGTAGTTTTGGGATTTTTGGCAAAATTTAGGGACGAGAGATACTTTGGTAATTTGGTGATTTTGGGCTAGAATGGGTGAGTAAGCCATGAAGCCATGCCAAACCAATAGGAACCATGTGAGGACTCCTTTTAAATTCTCAATATGCTAGTTCTAACCATTTTAGCCAAAGATTAGGGGTGAAGGTTCATTCATATGAGCTTTCCAAAAGGAGTCATGAGACCAAATCAAGGGGTCTAAGGGTTTGGGGTATGTGAGAAAGTTTAGTCTGTGCAAGCCATCTCAAGAAAAACTAGACCAACCAAAGTTAGTCCTAAGTTCTGACCATCCTATGGGAGACTCCCCTTGAGTTTTCCCATACTGACCCCACCTACCTACTAAATGCTAGAGGTTAGGACCAATATGTGGAACTTCAAGTTGAGCAAAGAAGAGTTTAGAATTTCTAATGCTGAGGGTTCCTTTTCTAGTTTTCTAAGAGTAGTCAACAGAAAAATCTTATGGCTAGACCCTAGGCTACTAAGGAGGATAAAACTACACCTCACCCAAAAATAAGATCAACATGTGGCCTTGGAAAGATTTAAAAATCTCCTTAGGAAGTGTCCACACCATGCGATTTTAGATTGGTTAATAATTCAAACTTTTTATAATGGATTGGTCGGATTTCTTAAATTGATAATTGAAGCTACTGTTGGTGGATCATTAATTTTTAAACAATTCAATGAAGCATATTCTTTAATTGAAGAGATGGTTACTAATCATTTTCAATGGCCCTTTAAAAGAGTAAATCCAAAAAGAGTGGTTATCTTTCATGATTCTGATGTAATATCCATGTTAACTACCATATTAACTGCTTTATCAAAGAAGATATATCAAAATCTAGAATGAATTATTCTCAGACATCACCTTTGCTTGAGGGGAAGTCATTGGGACAAATGATAGAATCTCAATCTTCTTATGAGACCTTAAATGCAATAAATAATCATTTTAATAATCCTTATGCCAATTATTATAGTCCTATAATCATCCAAATTTTAGTTGGAGTAAGAATAACTCTAATGTTGCAAATTCGCAATGGGGAAACAATGTTGTAAACTCATTGGGAAGCTCCAACAATCAGAGAAATCCAAGATAAACTTTATTACCCTCTAGGTTTTAATAATTTACAAAGTAAGGAGAACAAGTTGTCAATGGAAGAATATATATTGCAAATGGGAAGCCAATTACAAAGTCAAGGAGCTGTAATTAGAAACTTGGAAAATCAAATGGAATGTATTGCAACTGCACTTAGCAATAGACATCCTGGAACGTTGCCTAGTAATGTTGAAGTGAATCCTAATGATAAGAATACAGAAAAAAATAAGGCTAATCAGCCGAGAAGTGGAAAATAATTGGAAACCAGAGTTCAAAAAGAAGTGGATGTTGAAATTGAAAAAGATGAGTTGGAAAATAAAAAACCTGGTGAAGATTTTCATTTTGAGTTAAAATCTCTTATTAAATAAATGAAAATCACAATTTTATGACCGCCACCTCCATTTCTTCAAAGATTGAAGCAGAAAAAATAGATAACCAATTTTCAAAATTTTTAGAAATATTGAGGAAATTAACGATAAACATTTCCATTTGTTGAAGCCTTGGAACAAATGACAAGCTATGCGAAGTTCACGAAGGATATACTTAAAAAGAAAATGAAGTTTTTAAATAACGAGACTATTGCACTCAATGAAGAGTGTAGCTTTATAATTCAGAAGAAACTTCCTGAAAAATTTAGAGATCCTAGAAGTTTTACTATTCCTTGTGCTATTGGCAAAAGAAGTTTTAGAAAAAGTTTATGTGATTTAGGAGCCAGTATTAACCTTATGCTTTTATCAATTTTGAGATAGTTGGTTTAGGAGTTTTTTCTCCTACAAAAGAACACTTCAGTTAGCTGATCATTTGATTACCTATCCTAAAAGAGTTATAGATAATGTTTTGATAAAAGTTGATAAATTTATTTTTCCTGTAGATTTTATTGTATTAGATATAGAAAAAGATAAAAAAATTCTTATCATTTTAGGAAGACCATTCCTTGCCAATGGAAGAACTTTGATATATGTGCAGAAAAGAGAACTAACTATGAGAGTTAGTGATCAAGCGGTTACAATTAATATTGCAAAATTAATGAGATACCCTGCAAAAGAGCAAGAGATTGAATGCTTCAGAATGGATATCAATGAATATTTAAGTCATGAATATTTTAAGAAGGCATTTGAAAAAGAATTTGAAAAGGAAAATTTGGAATATCAAGATGAGGATAAAATTCAAGATGAATCTACAGAAGTGAGTAAAGAAGATTTGTATTATGTTCAGGAAAAAATTGAAATGTTAGACCCTACAGAAAGTAATAAGAATATTATTTCATCTAATGAGAAACCTCATGAACTAGAACTGAAAATAATTTCTACACATTTAAAGTCTGCATTCTTATGAGATTTATCTACATTATCAGTTATAGTGTCCTCAGAATTAACTGATACATAGGAACAACATTTTTTGGAAACTTTGCGAAGATATAAGAAAGCCTTTGGATTGAACTTAGCTGATATTAAAGGAATCAGTCCTTCAATTTTATGCATAGAATTTTATTGGAAAATTAACATGAACTAAGAGCTGGTCCTCAAAGGAGATTGAGTACTATGGTGAAAAAAGTTGTTAAGAAATATATTTTAAAATAGATAGATGGTGGAATAATATATTTTATTTCAGATAGTGCTTTCGTGAGTCCAGTTCACTGTGTTCCAGAGAAAGGAGGTGTGACTGTAGTGAAAAATGAGAATAATGAATTAATATCAATGAGACAAGTCAGTGGGTGGTGGATCTGCATAGCTTATAGAAAATTAAATTCAGCCACTAGGAAAGATCATTTTCTTTTACCCTTTTTGGACTAGATGTTGGAGGGTTGGCTAGACACAAAAATTTTTGTTTTCAAATTTTTGTTTTCAAGATAGATATACCATCTATCATAAAATACATATTGCTTTAGAGGATCAAGAGAGAACAAAATTTACTAGTCTTTATGGAACTTTTGCTTTTCGGCAAATGCCCTCTAGATTATGTAATGCACCTGCAATATTTTAAAGATGTATGATGTCAATTTCTAATTATTTAATTGAAAAAGGGATTGAAGTCGTTTTGGAAACTTTTTCTGTATTTGGAACTTCATTTGAAATACGTCTAAATCATTTACAGAAAGTTCAGAACAATGTGAAAAACTAATCTCGTATTAAACTAGGAAAAATTTTAATTTATGGTTGCAGAAAGAATTGTGCTTGGACATAAAATTTCAAAAAATATCATGGAAGTAGATCTTGCAAAAATTCAGGTTATATCAAACTCAGCTTCACCAACTACTGTAAGAGGAGTTAGGAGCTTTTTAGGACATGCTGGATTTTACAGGCAATATATTAAATTTTTTTTAAAAATTACTAAGCCTTTATGCCAACTTCTGGAAAAAGATAAAAAATTTGACTTTAACCAAGATTGCATTAAAGCCTTTGAAACTTTAAAGGAAAAATTGATCACTACTCGTATAATTGTTTCACCTGATTGGGAGAAAACTTTTGAATTAATGTGTGATGCAAGTGATTATGCAATTGGAGGTGTTTTAGGGTAGAGATAAGATAAGATTTTTAAAGTCATGTACTATGCTAGTAAGACACTTAATGATTCTCAGATTAACTATACCACTATTAAAAAAGAGTTATTAGTCATTTTTTATACTTTTAAAAAGTTTAGGTCATATCTGATTGGATCTAAATTTGGTGTGCATAATGACCACTCGGCTATTAAATATTAAATGCAAAAGAAGGATGCAAAACCAAGATTAATTAGATGGGTACTTCTGATGCAAGAGTTTGATTTTGTAGTGGTTGATAGGAAAGGGACTGATAATCAAATTGTTGATCATCTATCTAGGCTAGAACAGGAAGAAATATTTTATTTTGAAAAAAAATTAATGAAACTTTTCCTGATGAACAACTTTATGCTGTAAGAGGATGGGAAATACTATGGTATGTTGATATTGTAAATTATGTTGTTAGTAGTATTTTACCATATGGACTAATAAAACAACAGAAATAGAACTTCATTCATGATGTAAAATCTTATTTTTAGGATGACCTCTATTTGTATAAATAATATAAAAATTTAGTAATGAGACAATGTGTGTCTTACAAAGAAATCCATGAAATTATCTAAGAATGTCATGAGTCTGAACTTGGAGGTCATTTTAGAATGATATAACTATTCATAAAATTTTGCAATATGGGCTTTATTGGCCTACTCTATTTAGAGA
>JXCR01143193.1:404663-418001 GCA_002079205.1 Phalaenopsis hybrid cultivar | reverse complement strand
TATATATATATATATATATATATATATATATATATATATATATATATATGTATGTATCTATAAACATGTGATCGGTGTCAGAGAGTAAGGTAATATTTCAAAAAGAAATGAAATGCCTCTAAATTTTAATTTGGAAATTGAAATTTTTGGTGCATGGGTATTGGATTTTATTGGACCATTTATACCTTCATTCGGAGATGTGTATGTATTGATTATATTTCAAGATAGATAGAAGTAATTGCTTTATCTCGATGTGATGCTCAGAGTGTTTCAAAAATTTTAATTAAAAATATTTCTATAAGATATGGAATGCCGAGAGTAATCATTACCGATGGAAGATCTCATTTTTGGAACATAAAAATTGCAAGATTAGTGGAATAAATTTTTATAAAGCATAAAATTACAAGTGCTTATATTCCCCAGACTAGTGGTTTGATAGAAGTATCTAATCGTAAAGTTAAAATAATTTTGGACAAAAGTGTGTCCTAATAAAATGGATTGGTATGCCAGATTAGATAGTACATTATGGGCATATAGGACTGCTTATAAGACACTTATAGGAATGTCATCATATACATTAATTTTTAGAAAGGCATGTCACTTACCGATAGAGTTGGAGCATAAAGCTTATTGGGCTATTAAGGAATTCAATTTCATTTTAAAAGATGTTGGTGAGAAAAGATTATTGCAATAGAATGAGCTTGAATAAATTTAGAAAGAATCTTATGATAATGTTAGGATTTATAAGGAAAGAAAGAAATAATGGCATGATCGAAAGATAATAAAAAAGGATTTTGAGTATGGACAGGAAGTTTTATTATATAATATAAGATTGAAATTATTTCTTCAAAAAAGAAGTCTGGGTAGATAAGGCCATTTAGAATTATGAAAGTCTATTCCTATGGAGTTATTTTTATTGAAAATTCTAAGACTGGAAGGATATTTAAAGTGAATGAGCACAGATTGAAATCATATTTTGATGTTCAAAGACCAGTTTTTAAAGAGACTGTAATGTTCGGTCACCCATAATAAAGATTGAAAATGTGAGGCTGATGACATTGGTGCACCCCTAGTGTGTGATGTTTTTCTTAATGTTTTATCTCAATTTAAATCCCTTATAATAGTGTCAAAAAATTCAATTGTCCTAAAATTACATAGTAATTTAACTTTCAAAAAATTTTACCAATACTTGACCTAATTCGTATTAGGTATTTAATGTGCAAATTAAAAATGTTATAGAAAATAAATGAATTAGTTCACACAATAGTGGAACTTTGCAAGTGCATGTATAACTTCAAGTAATATAGGGAGATTTTAAGGTGCTTTCTTCAATCCATATCCCATAGAGAAGCACAGTAGAAATTCCTTATGCTAATTCTAGTATACTACTATCAAGTCTTAGTTTCGAAAGATGAAAATTCTTATGATAATAACAAAAGTCACAATATTCAAAGAATAAAAATGAAAGTAAGAAAGACAAGTTAAAATGTGTTTATGAATGCTAGTAAAAATGTAACAAAAAGAACTAATTTTACTAAATTATTTACTAAACTTCAAAATTAAATTTACTAAGACTAAACAAAGTGTTGAGAACGTTCAATTTAAAGAAATCATCCATCCGATTTATAATGAATATATGGATTCTGAAGAAATTAAAATCATTTGAAAATATTTAAAATATATTTTGTGCCAAATAGGAGCAATCCTATTGTTTACCCTCTTTGAGTGCATAAGAAACATTGACTAATCTACAGTTTGGTCTCAAATTTTGTGGTTAGGCTGGAAGGATACTGATGGCCACTCAAGAGCTCCCATTACTCCCTCATCTGAGGTCTAACAATCTTGCATCAGTTTTGAATCAACTGGACCAAATTGGTGATTTTAATATGTCACCTTAAAATCTCCCACTCTGCATCCAACAAAGTATATTTTTCTATTTATTTGCACCCAACTCCATGGATGAAATAGTTTCCCATGGAATCAAATGTGAGAATCATAAAATATTGTGAGATAAATAAGATACCTATTAGGATACATCTTAGGAAGGATTGTTAAATAAGTTATGTCTTTTATTTCTTTTATTTTGTAAACTTATTTTTACTAATGAAATATGTGTTTTTCGCATCGCTCTCATGTATTCGGAGCAGTCTTCATTATCCTTCTCCCTCCTTTGAGATATGGTTTTCTGAAGAATAGATTTTGTTTTATATAGTTTTAAATATAAAAAATTTGTGATGAATTAAACTTTTATTTTCATTCCCTCTCTTTCATAAAATATTGTCTCCCTCCAAAATTTTATCCAAAAGTTAACTCTTTTGTAATCAAAAGACATGTCCATTGATCTAAGAGACATATCCCTTCATAAAAGAACTTTTAAAAGTTACTAGAAGCATTGAATAACTTCAAGGGGTGTTTAGAAGAAGTGTCCATTTAAAAATTTGCATAAAATTCATCCCGAACCACCTTAATCCGTAAAAAGTTGTCTCCGGCGCATCATGCGCCAGTTCTGGAGCATCATGTACAAGTTCTCTGAATTTTGGCGCATCATGCACAGGTTTGGCGCATCATGCACCACTCTTTAGTAGCTCCACTGTTTTGCTCCAATTTAGCTCTTTTTAGTCCCGTTTTAGTTGTATTTTGCTCTGACCAGATGTACTACAAAATAAGCATGAAAAAAAACTTTCTTTAAAGTGTAATTTTATTAGGAAGGATTGTGAGATAAGTTAGGTCTTTTATTTCTTTTATTTTGTAAACTTATTTTTATTAATGAAATCCTTATTTTGTCGCAACGTTCTCATGAATTTAGAGCAATCTTCTTTATCTTTCTCCCTACTTTGAGATATGGTTTTCTGAAGAATATATTTAATTTTATACAGTTTTAAATTTCAAAAATTTGTGATGATTTGAACTTTGATTTGCATTCCCTCTCTTTCCTAAAATATTGTCTCCCTCTAAAATTTTATCCAAAAGTCAACTCTTTTGAATTCAAAAGACATGTCTATAGATCTAAGAGACATATCCCTTCATAAAAGAACTTTTGAAATTGACTAGATGCATTGAATAACTTCAAGGGGTGTTTAGAACAAGTGCCCATTTAAAAAGTTGCCCAAAATTTGTCCCGAACCACCTTAATCCGTAAAAAGTTATCTCTGGCGCATCATGCGCCAGTTTTGGAGCATCATGTGCTAGTTCTCTGAAATTTTGGCACATCATGCACAGGTTTGGCGCATCATGCACCACTCTTCAGTAGCCCCACTGCTTTGGTCCATTTTAGCTCTTTTTTGTCCCGTTTCAGTTGTATTTTACTCCTAACAAATGTACTACAAAATAAACATGAAAACAAACTTTCTTTAAAGTGTAATTTTATTAAAAAAACATTTGAGAAATGTAAATTAGATTAAGCATTGAAAGAAATATCTAAAAGTGTCAAGTCAGAATTTTTGTTCTTGCTCTTTTTTAATCAAAATTGCATCATTTTTGCTTCATTTTCTCCAAAAGTTCATTTCTTGTACATGAAACCAAAATGATGCAAAATACCTTCCCTTAAAGTGTAATATCATTAAAAATCATTAAAATTGTGCATGAAATATATATTAAAAAGTTGTTTATTTTTAGGTGTATCCAAATTCCCCAAACTTAACTGTTACTTGTCATCAAGTGATGCTTTTACTACATAAAATTATATGAGTTAGGATATAAATTAACTTATAACCTCAAAACTTTAGTTTAATAATTAACATAGTAAAACTTAAGAAAAATTTTAAATAACTTAGATTAAAACTCTAAGTTTAAGACTACTTAGTAGTCAAATTTAAGATTTCTGAATCTCTATTCCATTCAAGAAGAATTGCAATTTGTAATATCAAGGATAGTTAGAACATTCATATGAAAGAGAACTTCATGGAAACTTTACTAGTAATGCTACTAATACTCCAATACAAGTTTAGAATATGTAATAAAGCGTTTTCCTCAAGTTGATTCATGTGAAGCAAATTTTTGATTAGGCATCTCCTCAAGCTTCTCCTCAATATTTTTTTTTTCTTTTCTGCATTTTTTATTCAAGATCTTTTCAATCATTTGTTTTCTTTTCTTTTCAAGGGAGGATTACTATATCTAGATAGCCTTTAATAGTTTTGAACTTCACTATCCTTTTCTTTAAGTCAAAACTCCTTATCTTTCTTCACTTTATAAATTCATATTAGTTTATGATTTTTCATAAAGCTTCATTTTTTTCTTCTTACATGAAACTCTAAAATTTTTAATAATTTAAAAATACAGTTTCCTTTACTTTAAATAGAAACATAGTCTTATCCTTTCATACCAAATTGCAGAATTTACCTAAATAATCTTTAACTTTAGAATTGATTTTTGTTATTAAAAACTTTTACCTAAATTTGCCATAAAATTTACATACATAAATATATCATTTAAAGTTAAACTCTATTTCCAAGGTCATGTTAAATTAATTTAAAAATATATAGTTAATTAAGGATAAATAAAATTTAGTTTGATTCTTTTTTTAAAAGAAAATTTTCTTCCCCCCAAACATGAATTTTTAAATAATTTACACTTAATTCCATAAAATGTAGCAGGAAGAAAAAGTAATGGTTGAATCTACTAACTACTACAACATCTTATCAAATTCATATATGTGCATAATCAGGATAGAATCACTGCAGGAGAAAGTGAATCAAGCCTAAAACATGCTTGCAATAATATTAAACTAAAAGAAAGTATACTAACTCTAAAATTATTTTTTTCTTCCTACCCTCAAACTTGATTTTAAAAATGTATAACATTCAATACAGAAAATATTAGTAGGAAGAAAAACAATTCATAAATTCTATCACAAACATCTAAAGTATTCATCATGATAGAACAATATGCAATAGAAAGTAAGTCTAAACTAAAACATGCTCGATAAAATGGAAAGAATGGTCAAACAAGTATAATATGTATCGACATAGGAATATATACAATTATGTGTTCTCCAAATTTTCATATTACTGTAACAAAAACACAAACACACTTGATAAAGGAAGTCAATTCTTCCTTTATCTCATTGCATCTCAGTAACTTACTTCTAATTTCTAATGGAATCACCACAGAGATATATTGGGTACTAATAAATGATTTTATAGATTCTAATCCCAAAGATAAGATTATCCCTGAAATATTGGTTCTCGACCACCAACGCCAGGCATCACCATATCCCTTAATTAAGTACCTCTAGTAGTTATAAGGATAGTGTAAATTCATCCACATGTTGCTCATAAAATAGGTTAGCTACTTCTATCAAATGAAAACAATGTTAAATAAAAGAATAACAAAATTGAGATGAACCTGTGACCATTAAAATTAATGATGACTCTTGTAAAACTCAAGTCCAAGTGAGACCCGAGTAATAGTGGACTCATCAATCCAACTACTACAAGAGAATAAATAGTTCTAGCCATAATAAGATGTTTGGGATTCACATCCCTCATGACACATAAAAATCAAATTAAACCACTAATAATCTAAACATCTACCAATCATCAATCAAACTAATCTATCCATGCTAAAGCAAACAGAATCCAACACTAACAATCATGACTCTCAAGCACACTAAATCAAACCATACTGATAACAATTGGTTACCTTTCATAAAGCATATTGTTTAACGTCGCCAGCCCGACAAATGAATCCACCTAGATCAAAATTCTATTTAAGTAATCCTTGATCAATAACCCAATCTTTTCTAGATCCAAGGATTCTTGCAGAGTTTTTGAATTTAAAATTTTCTTTTAGCTCTTCCTTCTTTAATTGATTTAAATCCTAATTCCTCATATTTCTTTCTAGATCCAATATTCTTCTGGTGATTTTCTCAATTTTGATATTAATATCATCCTTAAAATCTATAAGAAATGAATATTTATAAGATACTTCATGATCTACCAAAATTTGGATCAGATTCTCTCTAGATAATTCAAATTCTAGATTAAATTCTTCTAGGTCACTCTTTTGTTCAAGGTTGTCTTTCAATTCTTCCCTTAGTACTGAGTAAATAGTAGAGATGGTCTTTCTATATTTATCAGAGTTAAGGAAATAAATTTTTCTAATTCCTTAGGAATTTTTTCCATTATTCTTTCAATCTCCTTATCCTCATTTCTCAACTCAAAGTTCTTTTGAAATATATCCTAGAATTCTCTTCTAAATATTAGTTCAATAATTTTAAATTGCTCATCATTCATCTCCTTAGGGTTTATCTCAGGGTCAATAGGTAAAATCTTGGGGGAGTAACTTTTAATTGCATTGATTATCTGCCCTGATTAGTTTTCTATATTCTTTATTACGACCCCCTTGACGCTCCAACTCACTCTCCATTTGACTAACAACCTTTTCTAATAAATCTTTCTCCTCATTTTGGGGGTTGAAGTTAAAATTATGAGGTAAAGAAAGTCCATCATTATAATAGCCATGATTATTACAACTACATGTCCGATTAAATTGATTATCTTTCCAAAATTAGTCTTCTCCTCCAAAATTGTTATTCCTATTAAAATTCAAATCATTTTCCCAACCTAGATTATAATAATTGGAATAAGAATTATGTATCTCATGGCTAGTTTTAATCAATTGTCCAAATGAATTTTCCTCAATAATTGGGGTTCCTCGAGGGTATCTTTTCATGTATTGATCGAACTTTCTCTCAATATCTGCAACCTGAGAAATTAAAATTGTAAGCATATCTTCTTAAACATTTTCCACTCTTTTGGGGTTTACTCTTTCAAAGCTACAGGAATTATAATCCAAATATGAATATTCATTATATCGTTGATCCGCCATTTTTAAATTAAATTCATGGAGTCTTATTAAAACTCTCCCAAAAGTTCTCTCCAAATATGACTAGTAAAATTCAAGGTCTGCAGCTCTCAAACTACGCATACAAATTTAAAAACTTAACTAATAGGACAGATATCAAAAATATTTTTAGTATTTTGGATTTTCCTTAAAATAAACACACAATAATTAAGTACACTAAATAATAATATCCAAATCTAAGTCTTACAAGTTTAACCAAAGTTCTTCTAAATTTCTTACAGAAGCTTCCCCGTCAACGGTGCCAAAAACTTGATGTACCCCTAGTGTGTGTTGTTTTTCAACGTGTTTTATGTCAATTTAAATTTATCGTAACAGCGCCAAAAACTTCACCCATTCTAAAATTACGTAGTAATTTAGCTTTCAAAAATATGGCCAGAATCTTGACCCAATTTATATTAAGTATTTAATGTGCAAAATAGAATAGTTATCTAAAATAGATAAAATAGTTCACACACTAGTGGCTCTACGCAAGTGCATGTATTGCTTCAATCAAATTTAAAAATAAGAAATAGAGATAGATCATTTTAGCAAAATGACTTGCAATTTAAGTAATGCTGGAAATGAAAATGAACATCACCAGAGAACTTTAAGAGAATATGCTAATCCCCTAGCAGATGAAATTCATTTGAGTATATTAAACCCTATTGTAGTTGCCAATTCATTTGAGATTAAACCTACTATTTTCCAAATTGTACAAAATAATTAGTTTAAGGGAATGGCAAGTAAAGATCCTAATTTACTCCTTGATAGTAATCTAAAATTGTGTGCTACTTTTAAATATTATGGTGTTGTTAAACTTAGATTTTTTCCATTTTCACTAAAGGATAAAACTAAGATGTGGTTAAAGTCATTAGCATTTGGATCTATCAGAAGTTGGGGAGACTTATCACATTAGGCCAATGAGATAATATTACGTTAGGCCTATGATTTTATATTCAGTTGGTAATATTACATTAGGCCAATGACATAGAATAATATATGTCTACATAGTAGAAGTTTATGGAGTAATCATATGTGCCTAAAGTACTAATTGAAAGAACTTAACCTATTTGCTCATAACTCAAGCCATCTTTTCTCTGAGTACAGTTAAAATCTACTTTTTTACACTTCTAATTGACCATTTATTTTTATGTGGTAGCCAAAATAAAACTTTGGGTGGGTTGTTGGGCTTTGAGAGTAGTTTTTGAATATTCTTTAGTAAACTATATTTTAGTATCAGTGATGATAACTATGGAAAATCCACATCAATAGATGATGTTTATCCATATGAATTTATGAGCTACATTTGTTGCGATCTTTGAGTATTTACATCTATTTACTTGGAGAAATAATAAATTATGAGTATAAAATTTATTTTCCCCTTAGTGAAAGGAAAAGGATTGAGAAGATTCATGCAATGACTAGGAAAGTTCGATAACTAATTAAGAGATACAACTTGTGAGATGATTTTTAATTTGATGGAGTATATTTCTAACATTTTCTTACATCTATTGAAGAATTCTTTCACATTTTTATGAGGTGTCGGCTAGAAATACCGTTATCTCAAAATTTTGATCACCAATGTTCACCGTTTAGAATGCCTTCATCTTTCTGCTTCAAAATATCACTGACATCTTCTTATTCCTTCAAAATATTAGTGACTTTTCTTCTTTCACACAAAGTAGATATTAAGAAGTTATTGATATTTACAATAATTTATTACCAAAAAATAACTATTAGGCTGACTTAACTTTAAATCACACCAGATCTTTAGCATCTGACATTATAGTGCCTATTTGCTAGTATTTAATAAAATAATTTACACATCACAATTTCTGAGAACAATCAACGTTCATCACCTTGGGCTTTCTAGTAGTTAGATGAAATAATTTCTTATCTAACCTCCCATCTAAATAACAGATTGATGAACTAATGTTGATCTTGATGTGTAAGTTTTATTCTAAAATTGTCAAGTTCTTAATCTAGGTCTTCACTTTTGAGAAATACTTTTAATATACTCCTCTTTTGATTCATATTAGTCACTAACATGATTATCCTCTAATTGAGAAGTTGTCAAAGCTTGTACTTTAATGGAAGTTTGAGACACATGTGAATTGTTAAATTCACCTAGTTTTATTATCTACTTATGTAACCTACCCAAATGATCCAGCTTTGTGATTACCTGCTTCAAAGGATGATCATTTTGCATTAACATAAAATGAATGAAGAAATAGGGAAAATATAACAAAACTAAAATGATTATTGCATGTGCATGCTTTTTAATAATCAAATATATAAGCTCAGCACCACTTAGAATCTTACTAACAAAATAAATTGAAAATACCTTCTAAAGTTATTTTGAGTTAAAATTTGATTTAAGTTAGTTGTTAGAATTTTAAAGGAGTGCTTCAGATTTTGAAACATAATTTCTTAAAGAAGTTTTAAGTTTTGGTTTGTTAAAGTTATTATGTTTGTTTCAAGTTAATTTATAAGAATTTATTTGAAAATTATAAAATTTCATTTTTATAGTACAAAGATTTTCTTAGTTAGAATTAATTATGGTTTATTAAAGTTGGTTGAATTTAATTTTAAAATTGATTATTTAATTTAAGTGAGGTTTGAATGCTTTAAACTTTATTAAATTTTGTTAAAACTCAATCAAGTTTTGTTTAAGTTTTATTAAAGTTTATTTTGAATTTATTAATATATTAAGATTCATAAATATTATGCTTATTTTAAAATAATTTTTTTAAATTTTAAGTCAAATTTTTAATATACATGCCACACAAGCCTTATGTTTTCGCATGTTTAACATGTAAACATTCATATTTACATCACATAAAAATATACTTTTACTAATATTCAAAAGTTGAACTGTATCTTTTCATAAATAGGTACACAACACCAAAGTGTTAGAAGTATAAATATAGAACTTTAGGTGATAGATATATAATTATACAAAAGTTGTTTTGTTTGAATGTAAATTTTTCTATTTTTTAATCATTATATTTCTCATTCCTTTTTTCTATAACTATATAATTGACCTAGGGTGTATATCTATTACTGAAGAGAAGATGGCTTAGTTGTTAGACATTATCCCTCACATCGAAACATATTATGTTCTATGACTCACTAACAACCCCCACCCATGGTGTATATCTAGTGTGAATGAGACTGCAATCCGATAGTAAGACATTATCCCTTAAACTCCAATATTTAGAAATTAAGAAAAAAATAATTATTACCACAATTTTATATAAAATAATTATGGTTAATTCTTAATCTATTTTTGAGTTCACACACTCCAGGAATGAGTTGGAATTGGTGAAGAACATAAGAACTCCAAGAGAAAATGGTAAAATAGAAAGAATGATGGAGAAATTTAGAGAAATTATTTAAATCTCAAGTAATTTTACAAAAAATTTAGTCTACAGTTGAGGACTCCAAACCTAGATGGATTCAAAAATGTTCTCTAAATGGCCTCCCATATTTGGCTTCAGTAGTCCTCAAGTTTTTAATCCAAAGCTAGATGGGTTCAAGAAAATGAGTGCTTATTTTATTACTATTCTCATCACTTAATGATCAAAATGTAATATGCAATTTTTAAAAGTTTATTTGTAATTTTAAATCTATATGAATATGAGGTAAAATTTTTCTTACACATTCATTAACTTTTAGTAAACATATTGGTAATGATCAAAATGATTAATTAACACATTTAACTGAGTACTGCTGTGAACCAAACTTGAATGAAACCACTAATGTTGAATTTTTTCAAAAATTTCACTTCAACTCCAATGGTAGTTACCTGGAGTGAATAATTCTCGACAAATTTGTATCCGCACTTGTTGACTTACTGATCCCGATTCTCTTTATATATGTTCATGAGATGTATATGATTGTATTCTTAATTTCCTTAATTATAATTCCTACTTTGCAACAAAGCCAAAAACTTGATTCCAAGCAAAAGCTAGGTACAATTTTGACTTTGAAGCAAATAATAATTCAATTATAATATTTAAATATGGGATACTATGCTAGTACACATATCATTATAGAGTAATGTAGCACTTTTTTCATTAAGGCCAAATATCGAACCCACAAGAAAAAAAAAATATAATATGCAACTACAAAATAAAAGAAATTAGATAACAAGTTCTACTTAGTAAAATATTTTTACTCGAACTCTAGATACTATAATAGGAATGAAAGTTTGATTTTTTTTGTAATTTTTGATATTTGAAAATAAAGTAAGCAACTAATTAACTTAACTAGATATTTGCGCCAAATAAGAATTATATATAGGAAGTATTCTAATTGTGTTGTACCACCAAATAGGAGAAAAAATACTCTTTACTCTTACTAGAGATGCTATAAAAAATATTGGCTAATCTATAGTTTAAATAGTTTTGAAGACAGGTTAGGAAATGATAATCTTATATCTTACTATAGAGTTTCTTCTTCTCCCTCCACTTGGGGGCTAACATCTCATATCAAAACTTAAAACTATAAACCAAATTGGGGGCTTTAGTCTGTCACTCTAAATTTTTCTAATTCTACACCCTTGAAAGTTTATTTCCGTATTTGTTCGCACTCAACCCCATGAACAACATTCTCATTCATGAAATCAAATGCTATTATTACCTTTTATTGACTGAAATAATACAATCTTGGGTCTTACATGTTCTTACAACAGGTATTAACATCTTAATTGGCCAAATCAAGAACTAATGAACTATAAGGTTTAAAATCATCAGAAATTATTCCAACATTAAAGACTAATACTTCACATATCTTCCATCCAATACTTAATCACTTATCAGTTTAAGGAAAAAGATTACAAAAACTACTAAGAGTTCATAGCGAAAACACAATCACACTTGAGTTTGAAAGTAGAAATCATACATACAAACAAGAAGTCTAAATTAAAACTAAATGTAGTCACAATGATAAAAATTTATCTTAAAATCCTCTCCACCTAAGTCTTGAAGTTCCTTTAATCTCTTCCTTCACTTACAATATAAACTAAAACTTAAAATAAAAAGAAAAGCGGGCAGTGGCGGCGGCGGCGTATGTGGTGGTTTTCACTTGATTAGTTTGGATGGATTTGTACTCTCTCCTATGAAAGACCCATATCTTCTTTTATAAATTTCCCACATGAGCCTTGGTGTCTCTTCAAAATGCGTCTACATTCAATGAATCTTCTAGAAGTTGCCTCCTTTCAAAAGCCAATTGAATGAATTTTCTTGTTCATTTACTATTTCCCATGTTTTCACCAAGGGTTACTTCAAACTCCTCTTCAAAATTTTTTCCAAATTACATAAATCATCAAATAACAACTTGTGACGCTTAACACTTAGGTGCCGCTCTCTTTATTTAATTGGAGCATAAGTGCCAGTCCTAAGCCCTTATGCTCTTTAGCTCATTTTTGTACCTTCTTCACTTTTGCTCCAAATTTTATCCTTTTTCACTCCTTTTACCATTTTTCATTCTTTTGATTGTACCTGAAAGAAAAAACACAAATATCCTTAATTAAAGCGCAATATGTTAAAGAAACAGACATAAAAAATGTGTACGTAAAGACTATATATTTTAGAATGTATTAAAATCACCCAAGCTTTAAATGCTACTTGTCCTCAAGTGACACTCCAATCTTTTAAAACCAAATAAGTTGATTATGTAAATGAGTTTCTTTAGGATATTCAAATTTTTATGTAGAAATCTAGTAGTCCAATTTAGAAAAAATATTAGTAAATATACCTACTTATACTTTATAAATTTTTAATGTAAAGAAGTTTAAAATAAGAGTTTCTATCTAGTTTAGAAATATTTTTAAATTCTCCAAACAAAAAGTTTAGGCATTCTATCTTCTTCACTTAAAATTTTTCATCAAGAATAATTATACTTACTATATTATATTCTTATGCTTAAGAGTTTCTCAAGTCTTACACTTCAAAAAGATCAGATGTGGAACCAATTTTTGATTAGGCACTAATCCTCAAGCTTCTCCTCCCCTTTTTCAACTTTTTTTTTAATTTTAATTTTATTTTTTTTAATGAAAGGATTACTATATCTAGATAGACCTTTTATCAATTTGAGTTCCACTCTTTCTTTCTTAAAGAAAAGAGTTGATATATTTCCTTTACTTACAAATATAATATTAGTTTTGAAAATTACTTCCAATAAAAGGAATTTAAGTTTAGAAAATAAAAGTCTAATCCTTCTACATTTTTCAAAAATACAACTTCTCCTATTAAAGATAATTACACAATTATTCTCATTTCCACACTAAAAATGGTTAAATTTAAGTTTTTCTTCCATACTATAAGTTTTAACTAATTTATTTTACTCATTTCTATATTCAAAATTTTACTTCCCTAATATAACTTCATATACATATTCATTTTTATTCAAATCAAAATCAAATTTATTTGAAGTACATTTGAGAAAAAAAAATTTGTAGTTCTTAGACAAATTTTTCATCCCCCCCCCCCC
>JXCR01143193.1:337528-404654 GCA_002079205.1 Phalaenopsis hybrid cultivar | reverse complement strand
CCCAGCTAAAGTTAAATTTTTAATAAGATCAAGCATTTTAGCATCATATTTATATTGGTAGGATTAAGAACTAAAATTTACATGCTTTAAAGAATCTTTACATTCTCAATATACAGGTACAAAAATTAAAACCAGGAGTAAAAATTAGATTGATCAAATTTTAAATTGCTTAACATATAGAGATTCATTAGACTTATATGTAGTGGAGGATAACATAAAAGTAAACAAACACACTAACAAACATTCACGACTGCAATATAAGGAAAATATTTGGTAGTAAATTGAAAATTTAAAACATGAAGTTCATAAGTAAAAGTTAGTAATATTCTAACTCTTCCTAAGCCTCATGAATATGTTCAACATAGACAAAAGAAATACACTAAACAACACAGTTAACACAATTATTATGACAAAACAAAATAACTACACATAAGAATATAAATATATCACAGCAGTTTCTAAAAAAATAAAACACAAACAAAACTAACACTCTCAATAAGTACAACTAAAAAAAAAATACAGTACAGTATAATTGTATCATGAAAATTTTACAACAAAATTAAAAATAAAACTAAACTATAGAACTTAGTCTATTCATTCTCCTCCTCATCAACATCGCTCTCCTCACTATGCTAAATAATTAGTGGTTTGTATGATGGATTTGTTGGATGTTGAAGGAAAACTACACTCTGGTCTCCTCTCATGAGGTTTTCCATAGATGAGTGGAATTCTTCCTCATATTTGTTATGTCTCCTCATGTATCCATCTCTATGATTTGCAAAATTTTCCAAATTCAATACCATATTAGCGGTATAGTTGATGTTGTCCAATATTCTCTCCAACAATTGTGACTGAGAATCAGATCCAGAAGTCTGACCTTGTGATGCTGAAGCATGATAATTAGAAGGTCAAGATGTAGAGGGACCTGAACTGCTAAAAAATCTGCCTCTCTAGCCAAAAATCAAATGATGTGAATAAGACTTCACATTGACACTAGTAATTGGCTTGAGAGGCTGCAATATTGATGCGGGTTAGATTTGTGTATGTTATTTTGCAAATATTTTTCAATATTATAAAGTAAACATGATTGTAATAATAATAAATATGTAATGTAAATCCTAACAAAAATAACTTTAGTGAAAATATTTTTATCTTTTAAAACCTTCAAACTGCCAAATCCCCTTATAATAACACAAGTATACATATCACTCAAGTAATAAAGGGCTCTAATAGAGTCCTTGACATCGATCCCACAGGGAAGTTGGAAATTCTTATAGATAAATTAATATAATTATAATGTAAATCACAATTTAAAATACAAAACTTAAGTACAAAATTTGAATCTAAATTATTAGAGTAAATGCTAAAAAACGCAGTTAAAAGAACTAAGTTAACTAAACTAATTGCTAAACTTTCAAAAGTAAATTTACAAAAACTAAATAGGTTTTTGTGATGGAGAATTCAATCTTAATAAATAATACTTCCTTTTAATAATGAGTATATGAATTATGAAAAAATTAAAATCATTTGAAAATATAAAAATTATTTTGTGCCAAATAGGAGCAATCCTTTTCTTTACCCTCTTTCAAGTGCATAAAAAAAAATAATTAATCCAGAGTTTGGTCCCTAATTCCATGGTTGGGTTGGGAGAATACCAGCTGTCACTCTAGAGCTCCCACTAATCCATCACTTGAAGGCTAACGATCTTGCATTAGTTTCCAAATAACTGGACCAAATTGGTGATTTTAACTGTCACCTTAAGATCTCAAATTCTGCATCCAACAAACTATATTTCCTTATGTATTTGCACTTAACTCCATGGTTGACATCCTCTCCCATGAAATCAAATGTGATTCTCACTGTTTTAGAAATCATAGCTCTTTTGGAACATAAGCATCTCAACACATTTTAACATTTCAATTTGCTATATCAAAAAGTAAATGAAGATTGAAGTTCAAATCTTGACAATTTTTGACATTTAAAACCGTATGAAACAAAAAGAAATTCTTCACAAAATCATATCTCAAAGTAGGGAGAAGGATAAGGAATTCTACTTAAAATTCATGAGAAGGATACATCAAAACATTGATTTCATATATAAAAACAAGTTTACAAAAACAAAGAAGTAAAAGACACAACTTATCTCTCAGTCATTCCTAAGCAAATCTCTAGAAGTTCTTCAAGCTCTTTCCCTCTTTACAAGCACTCTCAATTTTCACTTAGAAGAGTAATGAAGAAGAAATCTCTCACCTACCCTCTCCTCTTACAATCCTTGAAGAAAATCTCTAAGCCCTGGACTTTCTCTCTCTTCCCCCTTTATGCCCTAGACATCCCTTTCTTTTATTAAAGGTTGCCTCCCTCCAAAAAGAATTCAAAATTTCCTCCAAAATTTTATCCAAAAGTCAACTCTATTGAATTCAAAAATACATATCTATTGATCCATGAGACATATCCCTTCATAAAAGAACCTTCCAAAGTGTCTAGATGCATTGAATCACTTTATGAGGCATTTTAAACCAGTGGCTCCTTCGAAATTCATGCTAAATTCATCCTGAATTGCCTTAATTCTAAAAAATTCATCTCTAGCACTGGTTTTGGTGCTTCAAGCACCAACTCACTTAAGACCACACTAGTCTAGGTTTTGGCGCTTCATGCGCTAAATTTGACGCTTTAGACATTGACTCTTTGTAAAGTGGTGCTTCAGGTGCAAGACTCTGTAAAATGGTGCTTTAGACGCCAGTTATGGTGCTTTAGGCGCCATAATCTCAAAATTTGTTGTTCTGGCTCCAAATTTTGCCCTTTTTTGCTACTTTTGCTCCAAATGCCTAAAATTGATAGACCTACAACAAAAACATTAAAATACCTTTTTTTAAAGTGCAATATCACCAAAAACAAGTATAAAATATATACTTAAAACAACATATTATTCTTGGTGTATCAAAATCCCTCAAACTTAAATGTTACTTGTCCTCAAGTGACACTTTTACTACATAAAAGCATATGACTTAGGATAGAGATTAACTTATAAACTTCTATACTTTAGTTTCATAAATAAATAGTAAAATTTAAGAACAACTTTTAATAACTTAGATTCAAATTCTAAGTCTAAGAGTACTTAGTAATCAAATCTAAGATTTCTAAGTCTATATTCATTTCAAGAAGAAATATAATTTGTCATATAAAAAACACTTAGAATATTCACATGAAAAAGAACTTCATGAAAACTTTAATAGTAATGGTGCTAATACTTCAATACAAGTTTATAAAATGTAATAGAGTCTTTTCCTTAAGTTGATTCAAGTGAAGCCAATTTTTTATTAGGCATCTCCTCAAGCGTCTCCTCACTCAATTTTTTTTTTTTTGTGTTAGGATCTTTTCAATCTTTCCTTTCTTTTTTTTTTGGTGAGTATTATTATATCTGGATAATATTTAATAATTTTGAACTTCACTATCCACTTATTAAAGTTAAAACTCTTTACCTTTCTTCACTTTATAAATTTATATTCGTTTCATTATTTTTCATAAAGTTTCATTCTTTTTTTCTTACATGAAACTCTAAAATTCTTAATACTTCAAAAATACAATTTCCTTTACTTTAAATAAAAAAAAACATAGTCATATCCTTTCATATCAAATATCTTAAACTTTTGAATTGACTTCCATTATTAAAAACTTTTACCTAAATTTACCATAATATTTACAAACATAAATATTGTCATTTAAAGTTAAATCTTAATATCCAAAGTCATGTTAAATTTTCTTAAAAATATAGTTAGTTAAAGACAAATAAAAATTAGTTTAATTCTTTTTTTTTTAAAGAAAATTTCTTTCCCCCAAACTTAAATTTTTAAGTAATTAAAATCTTCATTAAAAAATTTTGTAGGTGAAAGAAAATAGTAAATGCATAAAAATAAAAAATAACATGTAGAGGATTTCTGAGTACAAAACTGGACTCTGTTATACTGCGGGTACTAACTTTAAAAATTTCATACAGGCTTTAAAGCTTTAAATGAAACATGATATATTTTAAAGGAGTTGCTATGAATTAGACACTTAAATAGAAAAAGAAATTGAAATTACTAAAAAATGAAGAAAAAGTAAAAATGTACAATTACTATTTTAATTTTGGTCCACTATTCAACATTAAAATGAAATTTTTACTACAACATTTCGAAATAAAAAAACTTCAAATAATCAAAATATCAAAAAAATAGTCAAACAAACAAACTAAATTCCTAAAAATATCAATCTTAATATCCTTCCTCGCCATCATCATCATCATCATCATCATCTGGAGTATAAGGAGTGAAGCTGGGGCAAGTTGAGAACTCTACATTGTACTCACCTCTAAGATATCTAACCATAGCTTCCTCATAAACTAGATCATGTTGAACTCCCCTCTGCTTATATTCATCATCATAAGCATTTCTTGCTTCATTTCCTTCAATCCTATTTTGCATATTCACAATATCCATTAGTTGAATCATAATCCACTCCATAATATTTTCAAGTGAAGCAGTGCGAGAAGTAGATGGCCCTGCAGCTAATGTTGTGGTTCTATCACTACCTCCACTCTTGGACTCAACAAATGATTCAAATCTTTGAACCGTATTCTTCCCAATAGGATTTTGTGGCTACAACTTTTCCTCATTTCTATGGGACTCTACTCTTGATTGCTCACATAAAGTGAAAATCAGAGTAGGGTAACCCAAACCACTAGCTGTAGCACTACTAGAGAAGTTAACCTTCTTATTCATTTTAATTTTTCATTCTCCTTTTTCTTCATTAAAAAAGTCAATTACTTCATCCAGTGATGAAACAGTCATCACAAATGTAGCATATTCACAATGAAATGTGTTCCTCAGTCCACAAAAATCATTGAAATTATCTCTTGAAAACTCAACTCGCTTACCTCTCACATGGATGCGATCATTAGTGGCGAATCACAAGTAGCATGAAACTCCTGGATCATAGGCACAACAGCTACTGCAGTGAAGTAGCAATACCTTTCCTAATTTTTAGTGACAATCAACCTCTTGATCTCACCACCTGGGTTAGCAAATGCCCATTCCTAGATTAATTTCCTTGATTCCATTTGAGTATTGTAACTGTGTTGGGCCTTGTAATTGATGAATCTCCTCGAGTCAAAATCTCTCGTATGCTTTTATCTTTTTATTCGTGGAGCCATTGGAATTTCTATGAAAATCCAAGTAAATTTCAAAAAAAATACAAAATAAAAAATCTAGTTCCACAGCTTATTTGGTAAGAAACTGTTCACCATGGGTTTTCCTTTAGTTTTTAAATAAAAAATTCTAAATTTTGGATCTCCCATATTGTAGAAAAAATCCATGGTGAAAATAAAAAATTTCTAGGTTAAAATGAAGCTATTACGAAGAGAAGATGAAATTTAAGATCTTTGGTCTTTGAAATTTTCTTAAATGTGCACAATGTGAAGCCCCAAGTCATGGTTTAGAAGTATGAGAAGACCCAAACAGTAAAAATTGTGTTTTACTGGGAAATTTTGAAGTTCTTTTAGTAATTTGGACGTTTTTGGGAATTCGACACTTCAGACATCAATTTGGCGCCTCAGGGGCCAATGGCTAATTTTTCCAGGTTTCATTTTCTAAAAAGTATTGACTCTTCCCTCATTTCCACCCTAAAATATGCTTCAGAATCAGTTTTGGGGAGTTATAACGAGAAGAACCCTCCAAAACTGCCTTTTGAAATGTTTTAAGTCATTTTCATCACCACGACACGCAGGTGCCAGCTCTCTGGAAATTGGCACATCTGGCGCCAATTTAACGCTTCAAGTGCTAGTTCCAAAATTTTTTTCATTTTGATTTCAGTCCAATAAATTCTCAATTCTTCCAAGAAATTGGGTAAATAAACATGTTCTTTAATTTTTTCTCAATTTCAAGTTTCTCAAATACACGTAATTCATATAAATATATATATATATATATATTATGTAGAACAAAAACATAATAGCAAAATAAACAACAATGGATATGGGTTTCCTCCCACAAAGCACTTGGTTTAATATCATAAGCCTGACATTCCTAGTCATTATTCTAGGTGACCCAACATTAAATTTTCTTTATTATATTCTGATCATGCCATTCTTTCAATCTTTCTTTATAAATCCTAGCATTATCATAAGATTCAATCCTAATTTCTACAAGCTCATTGAATTACAATAATCTTTTGTCATCAACATCTTTCAAATTGAAATAGAGCTCCTTAATTGCCCAATAGGATTTATGTTCTAATTCTACTGGTAAGTGACAAATATTCTCAAAAATTAATCTATGTGGGGACATTCCTATAGGTGCCTTATAAACTGTCCAGTAAGCCTACAATGTAGTATCTAATATATCAGACCAATCCATTTTTTTAGGATTGACATTTTTTTCCAATTTTTTTTTAATTTCATGATTAGATACTTTTGCTAAACCACTAGTGTGGGGATGATAAGCAGTTGCAATTTTATCCAAAATATTATGTTTTTCCATCAACTTTGCAATTTTTGCACTCTTGAAATGCTTTCCTCGAATAGTAATGATAATTCTCGACATTACATATCTTCTAAAAATATTTTTTATTAAAAATTTTGGAACGCTCCGAGCATCACATCGAAGTGAAGCGATTGCTTCAATCCATTTTGAAACATAATCCAGTGTAATCAATATATACACATTTCCAAATGAAGGTATAAATTGTCCTATAAAATTCAATCCCCATGCATCAAAAATTTTAATTTCTGAATTAAAATTTAGAGGCATTTCATTTATTTTTTAAATGTTACCTACTTTCTAACGCCGATCACATGTTTTTATGTATATATTAGCATTTCTAAATAGAGTATGACAATAAAATTTAGATTGTAAAATTTTATGAATAGTTCTATTATTCTAAAAATGACCATTAAATTCATAATCATGACATTTTTTTGGATAATTTCCAGAATTCTTTATAAGGTACACATAATCTCATTACTAAATCTTTGCATTGTTTATACAAATATGGGTCTTCCCAAAATTAAGATTTTGCATCATGAATGAATTTCTTTTCCTGTTGTTTTGTTAATCCAAATGATAAAATACCACTAACTATATAACTCACGATATTAGCATACCACAATATCTCCCATAATTTTATAGCATAAAGTTGTTCATCAGGAAAAGTTTCATTAGTTCTTTTTCCAAATCAAGTGTTACTTCGTGTTCCAACTTAGATAGAAGATTAGCAATTTGATTATCAGTCTCTTTCCTATTGACTATTATAAAATCAAACTTTTGCATTAGAAGTACTCATCTAATTAATTTTGGTTCCACATCCTTCTTTTGCATTAAATATTTAATAGCCAAATGGTTAGTATGCTGATGCACCAAAAATATTTGCATTTTTAGACCTATATTTTATACTCATTTTTGGAGATATTGCGCTTTAAAAAAAGATATTTTTTATGTTTAGTTGAAAATTGATGATTTTTAGGACTTGAAGGTAAAAAGTGGCAAAAAGTATGGAATTTGGAGTCAAAATGGTGTTTCAGAGGAAAAACTCAGCACCGACGGAGCCAGTATGAAGCAGGAGTCCAGAACAGCTGGGGCACCGGCGATGCCATTTGATTTAGAGTACAAAATTAAATTCAGACAACAGGAGCCAATAGAGCCAAGGTCGGTGCTGGGCAAAATTCTAGAAGAATCAATGAATTTGGATGTTTTTTGAAGAGCTATTAGAGGCACCTCTTAGAGAACCAAAATTATGCTTTATTCAAAGAAAAAAATTGCTCAAAAAAAGTGGTAGTTAGAGAGGACTAGAATGTAAATGAGTTTACTTGAGTGTTGTATTATTTTGTGTGGTGAGTTTAAGTGTGATTTTCTCTTAAGAGTTGTTAAGATAGAGAGAGAAGTGAGAGATTTCTTCTTCTAGACATCTTTAAAGAGAATATCAAGAGTTTTATAAAGAGAGTAAGAGTCAAAGAGAGGCTACAAGGGATTTTATTTGAGAAAGAGTTACAAATAAGTAGTGTTTGTTTATTATTGTTGTGTAAACTTTCTTTTATTTATGAAATTCATATTTTTTTGTATCTTTCACATGAGGTCTGAGTAGCTTTCTTTGTCTTTCTCTCTTTTATGAGATATGGTGAAATGAAGAGATAATTTGGATGTCCCAATTTTAAAATTAAAATAAATTGTGATGATTTTTCTACTTTATGCTTAATTTACTTTTCGATCTGGCCAATTGAAATATTAAAATCTATTGTGAAACATATGATCCAGGAAATGAAGTATGAGTTCTACAATAAAGTGAGAATCACATTCAATTCTATGAAGGACTGTTTGGTACAAGGAATTGGGTGGTAAATGTGGAAATATATATTATTAGGCAAAGAATTGGATATTTATGGATGATAGACTAAAATCCCCAATTTGGTCTTAGTGTTTAAGAACTAAAGCAAGAGTTAGCTTTCAAGGGAAGGGAATTAGGAGCTGTGGAGTGAGAGCCAATATCCTCCCAACCTAACCACAAATTTAAAGACTAAATCTAAGATTAGCCAACGATTCTCAATAACACTTTACTAAGGTTAGAGAATTATAATTGCTCCTATTTGGCTAATACAAATTCAAACCATTTGTCTTTCTCATTTAACCAAAACTCACTGTAGTGGGAAAGATGCTTTCTCATATTTGATAACTTAATCACAAAAATATAATTTGGTAGTTATAGTTTCACTTTACTATATAGTCTTGCTAGTAGTTGATAAGTTAGTTCTGATAACACCTTAAACTTTTGAAAATAGTTTAGTAGAATATCTTTATTATTGTGAAATTGCTAATCTAAATTACCATCTCGAATTTAAATCTTCCCCGTGGGATCGATTTTTAGGGCTTAAAAAAAAAGTCTTATATTAGTTGATAATGATACATCTATTTGCGTAGAATCCAAATATAAATTACTTCCTATTCATAAATAACGAACCAAATTTTTGGCGTCGCTGCAAAGCAGAGTCAACTTTATTATTTTTACACAACTATAATTTTTGGCATCAAGTTTGCGACGCTGTTGCCGAGGAAAATAACGTTAAATTAAATAGATTTGGTAAATTAGGAAATTTAGCGATAAATTTATATCTATAAAAAAATTAAAAATAATTAAAAAAATCTTTAATAAATCATTTAAGAGTACTTTTATAAACTTTTTATTTGCTTATTATATTTGTTTATGCATAGTATTAGATCTGAAAGTTTAGTACCTTACGATTCAGAATTAAAATGTACTATTAGAAAAGTTCAAAAGAAAATAAAAGAAATTACATATTTAAAGAAATGGCAAATAACTTAGATAATTCAATAAATGAAAATCGACAAAGAATTTTAAGAGATTATGTTAATCTTACAGTAGATGACCTTCACTTGACTATCCAAAAGTCTGATGTTGCTGCTAATTCATTTGAGCTTAAACCTGCTAGTGTCCAAATGGTACAAAATAATCAATTTGGAGGAACACCTACTGAAGATCCTAACTTACATCTTCTAGTTTTCTTGAAATATGTGGTACTTTTAAATATGATGGAGTGTCTAATGATGCTTTCAGGCTTAGACTTTTTATTTTTCATTAAGGGATAAAGCTAAAGCTTGGTTAAATTCATTAGCGCCTGGATTTATCAGAACTTGGGGAAAACAATCACAAAAAATTTTCGCTAAATAATTTCCACCCTCGAAAACGGCTAAGCTTAGAAATTATATCACATCTTTTTGTCACTTTGAAGGGGAATCAATATATGAATGTCCACACCATGCTTTACCAGATTGATTAATAATTCAAACATTTTACAATGGATTAGTAGGATCTCTTAGATCTATTGTAGATGATGTTGTAGGTGGATCATTGTTGTAAAAATCTTTTGATGAAGCATATTCTTTAAATGAGGAAATGGCTACTAACGTTTTTCAATGGCCCTCTAAATGGGTAAATATAAACAGAGTAGCTATTATTCATGATTTTGATGCGATGTCTATTTTAGCATCTCAAATTGCTGCTATATAAAAGAATATTGATCAAATTAGATTGAACTATTCTTAAATACCACCAATGTTAGAGGAAAATTCACTAGGACAGATAAGTGATAATCAATCATCTTATGAAACTTTAAATGCTATAAACAATTGAAATAATAATCCCTATTCTAATTATTATAATCTTGGATGAAAAATTCAGCATAATTTTTGTTGGATTAATTATGTCAATTCGGTAATCCCCTCAGGAAATTCAAATAGGAAAGGGAATCCTAACAATAAACCATATTTTCCTTCTGGATTTAACAATAACTTATAAGCTATGGAGAAGAAGTTAACTATGGAAGAAGTAATGTTAAAGATGGAAAATCAAATACAAAATCAATGGGCTGCAAATAGGAATATTGAAAATCAATTAGGACATATTGTTACTGCACTTAGTAACAGACCTTCGGGAATTCTTCCGAGTACTGTTGAAGTTAATCCAAAAGATCAGACTAAGTAGCAAATTAAAACTATTCAATTACAAAGTGTAAAAGAAGTGGAAACAAGAATTCAAAGAGAAACTAAAATTGAGGAGGAGAAGGTAGAAATTGAAAGCAACAATGATGAAAATAAACTAATACAAATTCCTTTAGAAAAACTGCTACCCCCATTTCCTCAATGATTGAAACAGAAGAATAAAGATAAAAAATTACCAAAATTTTTGGAAATTCCTAAAAAGTTAACGATAAATATTTCTTTTATTGAAGCTTTGCAACAAATGCCAAGTTACATGAAATTTATGATGGATATAATAAATAAGAAAAGAAAGTTTGTAGATCACGAGACCATTGTACCTAGTGAAGAGTGCAGTGCTATTATTCAAAAAAAGATTCTTGAAAAGTTAAAAGATCCTCGGAGTTATACTATACCTTGTACTATCTGTAAAATTTTTTTGGAAAAGAATTAAGTGATCTAGGAGCTAGTATTAGCCTAATGTCTCTATCAATTTTTAAGTGTTTAGATTGAGGAGAGATTTCCCTTACTACCGTAACTCTTCAGTTAACTGATCGTTCAATAACTTATCCTAAAGGAGTTATAGCAGATGTATTAGTGAAAGTGGATAAATTTATGTTTCCTGTTAACTTTATTGTATTAGATATGGAAGAAGATAAAGAGATTCCTATTATTTTTGGGAGACCATTTCTTTCAATAGGGAGAACTGTGATAGATGTGCAAAAAGAATAATTAATAATGAGAGTCAATGATCAAGAACTAAAATTTAATATAGCAAAAGCTATGAAATTTCCTGCGATATTAAAAGATGATTAATGTTATAGAATGGAAGTTACCAATTATCTAAGTAATGAGCGATTTAAAGGAATATTAAAAAAATTAAGGCAAGAAGAGTATTTAGAGAATGAGAATGAAATAAAAGAAAAGAATTTAGATTATGTTCAGGACAAATTTGAAACTTGAGACCTTTTGGAAAATGATAATGAAAATCTTATTCCTTCAAGTATTAAACCACCTGAACTTGAACTGAAAGTATTTCCTGCCCATTTAAAATATGTCTTTTTAGGAGATTAATCTACATTGCCTATTATTATATTTTCTAATTTAACTGAAATTCAAGAACAAAAATTAGTAGAAATGTTGAAAAGATATAAAAAGGCCTTTGGATGGACTTTAGAAGATATTAAAGGAAATAGTCCTTCAATTTGTATACACAGAATTCTATTAGATGAACAACACGAACCAAAAGTTGATCCTCAGATGAGATTAAACTGAATATTGAAAGACGTTTTTAAAAAAGAAATCTTAAAATGGTTAGACATTAAAATTATATATTCTATTTCAGACAGTGTTTGGGTAAGTCTGATTCACTGTGTTCCAAAAAAAGGAGGAGTGACAGTTGAAGTAAATGAGAAAAATGAATTAATTACAGTAAGACTAGTTACAAGTTGGCTAATTCGTATAGACATACAAAATTAAGCATGACCACTAGGAAAGATCATTTACCTTTTCCCTTTTTAGACCAAATGTTGGATAAATTGCCTAAAAACAAATATTACTATTTTCTCAATAGATATACTGGGCATCACCAAATTTTAATTGCTCTTGAGGATGTTGAGAAAACAACATTTATAGCCCTTATGAAACATTTGCTTTTCGTAGAATGCCATTTGGATTATGTAACGCACCTACGACATTTCAAAGATGTATGATGTCAATTTTTAGTAATTTAATTAAATGTGGAATGGAAGTGTATATGGATGATTTTTTTTTTGGAACTTGATTTAAATTATTTTTAAATAATTTAAAAAAAGTTCTAGAATTATGTTAAAAAATCAACTTAGTACTAAATTGGGCAAAATATCAATTTATGGTTGCAGAAGGAATTGTACTTGGGCATAAAATTCCTTAAAATGGCATGGAAGTACATCAAATAAAAATTTAAAATATTGAGAAATTATCGCCTCCTACTATTTTTAGAGGGGTGGGAAGTTTTCTAGAACATGCTCATCTCTACAGGTGTTATATAAAAGATTTTTGAAAAATTATTAAGCCATTATGCCAAATTTTGGGAAAGGATATGAAATTTAGATCTAATGAAGAATGCATAAAAGCATTTGAACTACTGAAAGAAAAATTAATCATTGATCCTATAATAGTTCCACATAATTGGGAGAAACCATTTGAAATAATGTGTGATGCTATTGATCAAGCAATTGGAGCTATTTTAGGACAAAGGAATAATAGAGTTTTTAAAGTTATATATTATGCTAGTAAAACTCTAAATGATGCTAAAATTAATTACACCATTAATAAAAGACAGCTATTAGCTCTTGTTTATGTCCTTGACAAATTTAGACCTTATTTAATTGGAGCCAAATGTATAGTGCATACAGATTATTCTGCTATCAAATATTTGATGCAAAAGAAGGATGATAAACCAAGATTAATTAGATAGATACTTCTTGTGCAAGAGTTCAATTTTGTGGTAGTAGATAAAAGGAAAACGATAATCAAATAGCTAATCATTTATCAATACTAGAATAAGAAATATTAACTAATTTTGAAAATGAAATTTTGGAAAATTTCCCCGATGAACAATTGTATAATATTAATATAACGGATATACCGTGATATGTTGATATAGTAAATTATATTGTGAGTGATATTCTACCACAAGATGTTAAGAAGTAATAACTAAAGAAATTTATTCATGATTTAAAATTTTATTTTTGGGATGACGTACATTTGTATAAATAGTGTAAGGATTTAATCATTAGAAGTTTTGTACCTTATGAAGAAACTAAACAAATAATTGAACGATGTCATGATACTGAATTTGAAGGACATTTTGGAACTAATAGAATTACACATAAAATTTTGCAAGTTGGATTTTATTGGCCTACTCTTTTTAGAGATGTTACTGAATATATTAAAACAAGCGATCGATGTCAGTGAGTAGGAAATATTTTGAAAAGAAAAGAAATACCTCTAATTTACACATTAGAAGTTGAAATTTTTGATGTGTGGGGATTAAATTTTATGTGACCATTTAAACCTTCATTTGGAAATTTATATATATTGCTTACTATTGATTATATGTCTAAATGGATTGAAACTATTGTTGTACCTAAATGTGATGCTCGGAGTGTTTCTAAATTTGTATATAAATATATTTTTACAAGATATGGAATGCCGAGAATGATTATTACGGATGGAAGATCACATTTTAGGAATAAGAGGATCGAGAAATTGATTAGAAAATATAATATTATGCATAGATTTTGTACTATTTATCATCCCTAGACAAGCGGTCTAGCAGAAATATCAAATATTGAAATAAAGTGAATCTTAGAAAAGGCTGTAAATCTTTATAAATTTGATTGGTCTCCTGTATTAGATAATGCACTACGGGCATACAAAATTGCCTATAAGACTCCTTTTGGAATGTCCCCATATACACTTATTTTTTTTAAAACATGTCACTTTCTAGTAGAATTGGAACATAAAACATTTTGGGCTATTAAGGAGTTTAATTTTAATCCAAAGGATACATGTGAGAAATGATTGTTGCAACTCAATGAACATGAGGAGATTAGAAATGAAGAATATGAAAATACAAAAATCTATATAGAGAAAATAAAAATATGACATGATCGGAAGATTATAAAAAAGAAATTGGAACTTGGATAAGAGGTTCTACTATATAATACTAGATTGAGATTATTTTCAGGAAAACTAAAATCTAGATGGTCAGGACCATTCAATGTGATTAAAGTTTATCATTATGGAACTGTAGTTATTAAAGATCCTAAAATTGGAAAGGTATTTAAATTTAATGGGCATCGATTGAAACATTATTATGAAGGGCATATGTCATAATTTTAATAAATTTTAATGTTGAGTCATCCAAATTAAACATTGGTACGTCAGACTTATGATGTTAAACCAAGCACTTTTTGGGTATGGGTTGCCTCGCAAAAAGTGCTTGGTTTAACGTCGTCAGCCCAACATACCAATGTTTAATTCAGATGACTCAACATTTAAATTCCTTTACCTATATATTTTAGTAGTTTGTTTAATAATTGTTCTTTGTAGTAGAAAATAATAAAACTTTAGAATCTTACACAATCTTATATATCATAAATCAAGATCAATTTTGGTATTGGATGAAAATATGTAAATGAATTGAACCAAAAAACAAAATCAGCATGGGTGCCGACGACGCCCTTTTACAGAGCCATGGCGATGACGGCACCATCGAGGGCGCCGACAACACCCAGTGCAGTTTCTATAGTTCAGGATGAATTTGGCGGACTTTAGCAGGTTTTCACTTTAAAATAACTTCCTAGAGGTCTTTTTAAAGGCATGAAACTCTTTTGGACAACAAGTAACTTCCAGATTTTGAAATCTATGGCTTCTAATTGAAGAATCACTTCAAGGTATAGAGTTTTTAATAGAAAAAAGTTCATCAATTTTGACTCACAGATATTATATGATAAAGTAATCACAAAGAAGAGACATATCAAGGAGAGAGGCTTTGTCAATCATCGATTGAGTAATCCAAGTTCTCAAATTAAGGAAGTTCTATGCTACATTACCACTGCAGTAGTTGTTCCAGTGGTAAAAGAATTTTACGCTAACCTACATGGAATTAACCTAGGAGTTGTTTTCGTTCGAGGTAAGCGTGTACCATTTACTTCATCTTGAATTAATGATATGTTTATGTTCAAAAGCGTGTTGATCTGTCATTATAAAAACTTTATACCAATGAAAGATATGATGCATGATGTATACTAATTTCTGACGAATGAAAATGATAATTGGGAAATCAGAGATGAGGGGTACTTTAGTTGCTCCGCTTCACTGCTTAATCATTTATCTAAACAATGGCATTTCTTCATCTCTGCAAATAGTAGAGATACAAAAGAAAGTGAAATTTTAAACTATCACATTCAAATGGGAAAGCATATTGATGTGGGATCAATTATTGTCGAATATATTATGGTTATTGTTATGAATAAGACTATATATGGACTGGGGTATCCTTCTACAATCTTCTTACTTTACAGTCAATCTCAAATTCCATATGAAAGTTGGGAGAAACTCTTATTACCCTGAGAGCCCATGGATCCTATTGATGAAAATTATATAGGAATGGAAATGAAGTGTTGGATATTATCTTACATCATTCATCACGTGCTTAGACACCCTTAATGATGTAATTGTGTTGGATTTGCTTTAAGACTTTGTGTGATTGTGCTGAATTTACTTTGATTTAAACTCATAAAACCTTAATTGTATGTTAGTTTAGTTTTCAGCATTCTAGTGTTGTGACTTGATTTTTACACAGAAATGCCATTTTGACCCCTTCGGTCACCTTCAACCTTTGGTTTACACCCCTAAGGCTTGCTAGTGCTTGGATTTGAGGTGATTAGAACACAAAATAAGTTCGAATTTCATCTTCTCTCTGTAAGAGCTACACTTTGAACTCAAAATTTTTAACTTTCACGAATGATTTCTTCTACATTGCCGAGATCCAAAATTTTAAAAATTTTGGGAAGATTTTGAGAAAATCCTTTTGTGAAGAACTCTTATGTAGTAAATTCAAGTTTAGAACATTCTACTTTGTTAATTTCAAAGTTTTTGGAATTTCTTTAGATTTTATGATTTTCTAGAAAAATTGCTATTACTCCAAGAATGAGTAACGGAAAGAGGAAAGTGGATTTGGATGATAAAAAATGTGTTAAATACAAAGCTAACATTTGTTTCAATAGTCTTCTTACAACAAAGAAAGTATTGAGAGTTCAAAAATCTGAGTGATGAAGTCGAGAGATTGATTGTTGCTCGGCAGTGGGAGAATTTGTATTAATTTATTGCCTAGGATATTATTACTGTATTCATGGAGTTCTATGCCAACTTTAGAGAGAGTTCTGATGACCAAGTCTATATTCATGGTAAAATGGTTGATTTCACCCCTAGGAGAATTAGTGAATTTTATCAGTTGCAGAATGTATATAGTTGTTAGTACAAAGCATTCCTTGCCACAAATGAGGCCCTTAAGGAAGTTATGTCATTTCTTACTGATGGGAAAAAATCTTGGAAGGTAAAGAATAATGTTAAGGTAAAGTTCCCCGCTTCTATGTTAAATGTAGTCTCCAAGGCCTTGCATTTCTTTATATCGGCAAAAATGATACCTACTTACCACCATAGCAAAGTTACCAGGGATAGAACCATCCTAAACCTCTGTATTCTATAGATGAGCAAAATAGATGTAGGCTCTATTATTTATAGAAACACTAGTTTTATTACTGTCGGAGAGAAAAATGGAGGATAAGAACACCCTACCCTGATCTTCACATTATGTGAGCAAGCAGGAGTTGATTTTAGAAGTGATGAGGAAAGGATTGAGCCTCTTAAACTGATTGGGCCTGCAAACATTAAAACCTATGAATCTCATGTTGGATGGAGATCCGGAAGTAGGAGTAAGGATATTCCTTCTACTTCTAGAACTCCTACTCTCCAGGGACTTATAGAAAAAATGATGATCCAACAAAAAGATATTTTAAGAATGGAGCCAGAAATGCACATAATGTTGATTTTACAAGACAAAAGTTTGAGTATAATTATGCATATGATGATGCTATGGTTAGATACATTAGGGGTGGCCACTCCGTACAATTTCCTAATCACCCTATCCTTACTCTTTATCAATAGCAAAACTTTGATGTAGAAGAAGAAGAAAAAGATGATGATGAGTGTTGAAGTCTTTTCAATGATACTCTTTTATTTAGTTTATTTTTTGTTGCTTATTTTTTTGTTATAGTTTATTTGTTCAATGTGAAACTATGATTTGTATTTAAATGTGGTGTTGTGAACTATAAATTATAGGCATGCTGTAAAGTTGAAAATTATTTTAATATTATTATTTGTTTTTAATATTTTGCTGTATTTTAATTTGTAATTAACTCTTTCTCAGCAAACAATTTTATATATTATATGTTATTTAATGTTTCAAGTTTTGTAGTATTCATATTAACACCTACAATATTTCAGAGTTAAGTTTCAAAAATCAAAATCTTCAACAGGTAAAACTTTTTGTAAGTATTAATTGTTTTCTTTCACCTAAAATTTCAAGTTTTCATGTTTAATCTGTTAAAAATTTAAGTTTGGGGGAGGGGAAGAAAAATTCATTTTTAAGGAAAGAAACTTAATTTTATTTGTCCTCAATGAACTATATTAAAATCTTTAATTTAGCATGACCTATGGTGATAGAGACTAACTTTGGATAACTATATTTATTTTTCTAAATATATAGTAAACTTATATAAAAAAATTCAATTAATAAAGGTTAATTTTAGAGATTAAGATATTTTCTATGAGAGAATAAGTCTATGTTTTCCCAATGTAAGTAAAGGAATTTGTATTTTTGAAGTATTAAGAATCTTAGAGTTTCATGTAAGAATAAAAGAATAAAACTTTATGAAAAATCTTCGAAGCTAATATGAATTTATCAAGTGAAGGAATGTGAAAAGTTTTTAACTTTAAGAAGAGGATAGTCAAGTTCAAAATCAATAAAGGCTATCCAGATATAGTAAAGCTCACTTATAAAAAAAATGAAGAGAAACAAAAGAAAGAAAAGAAAAATGATTGAAAATGATCCTGAAAGAAAAGAAAAAGATGTGAGGAGAAGCTTGAGGAGATGTCTAATAAGAAATTGGCTTCACTTAAATCAACTTAAAGAAGAAGGCTTGAATGCATTCTCTAAACTTGTATTTAAGTATTAGCATATTTACTAATAAAGTTTTTTATGAAGTTCTTTTTCATTTGGATATTTTAAGTGGCATTAATAGAACAATTTACAATTTTTCTTGTAAAGAATAAAGAATCAGAAACCTTAAACATGACTGCTAGATATTCTTATACCTTAATTATTAACTAGAGTTATTTTAAATTTTTCTTAAGTTATGCTATTATATTTAGTAAACTAAAATATGAAAATCTAGAAGTTAAAACTCTTTGCCATAAGGCATATTTTTATATAATAAAAAAGTTACTTGAGGACAAGTAACATTTAAGTTTGGGGATTTTGATGCACCAAAAATATATGCATTTTTAGACCTATATTTTATACTCATTTTTAGTGATATTCCACTTTAAAGGAAGGTATTTTTTATGTTTTGTTGCAGGTTGATGATTTTTAGGACTTGAAGCAAAAAGAAGGCAAAAAGGATGGAATTCGGAGTTAAAATGACATTTTGGAAGAAATCTCAGCGCCGATGGCGACATCATGAAATAGGAGTCCAGAACAGCGGGGGCATCGGTGGCACCAGATTGGGCGCCGACGAAAACATTTGACAGATAGTACATAATTAAATTCAGACCACGGGCGCCATTGATGCAAAGGTCGGTGCTAGGTAAAATTCAAGAAGATTCTATGAATTTGGACGCTTTTTGAAGAGTTATTGGAGGCACATCTTAGAGAACCGACATTATGCTTTATTTAGAGTAAAAATTGCTCATAAAAAGTGGTTGTTAGATGGGGCTAGAGTGTAATTCTATTTAGTTGAGTGTTGTATTGTTTAGTGTGTTGAGTCTAAGTGTGATTTTCTCTTAAGAGTTGTTAAAAGAGGGAGAAAAGTGACAAATTTCATCTTCCACACATATTTAAAGAGAAAATCAAGTGTCTTGTATAGAGAGAAAAAGTTTAAGAGAGGATACAAGGGATTTGTTTTAAGAAAGAGTTACAGATAAGTGGTGTTTATTTATTATTATTGTGTAAACTTGGTATTATTTATGAAATTTATATTTTTTTGTATCTTTCTCATGAGGTTTGAGTAGTTTTTTTGTCTTTCTCTCTACTCTAAGATATGGTGAGATGAAAAAATAATTTGGATGTGCCAATTTTAAAATTTAAATTAAATTGTGATGATTTTTCCACTCTGTTCTTTGTTTACTTTTTGATCTGACCAATTGAAATTTTAAAATCTATTGTGAAACATATGATCCAAGAAATGAAGTATGAGTTCTAGAACAAAGTCAGAATGACATTCAATTTTATCAAGGAGTGTTTTGTTTATGGAATCTGGTGCAAATAAATAAAGAAATATATATTATTGGGTAAAGAATTGGAAATTTTAGAGTGATAGACTGAAATCCCCAATTTGTTCTTAATGGTTAAGAACTAAAGTGAGAGTTAGCTTTAACATGAAGGGAAGTTGGAGCTCCAGAGTGATAGTCAATATCCTATCAGCCTAACCACGGGTTTAGAGACTAAACCTAAGATTAGCCAATGATTCTCTATAACACTTGACTAAGGGTAGAGAATTAAAGTTTCTTCTATTTGACAAAATACAAATTCAAACCATTTATCTCTCTCATTTAACCAAAAACTCATTGTAGTTTGAAAGATCCTTTATCATATTTGATAACTTATACAAACAAACATAGTTTTGTAGTTATAGTTTAACTTTACTTTATATTCTTGCTAGTAGTTAACAATTTTCTATAGATTGCACCTTAAACATTTGAAATTAGTATAGTAGACATTCTTTATTATTGTGAAATTCCTAATCTAAATTACCATCACAAACTTAAACCTTCTCCGTGGGATCAATATTTGGGGATTAAACAGAAAGTCCTGTATTACTTGATAATGATATGTATACTTGCATAAAATCCCAACATAAATTTATTTAATTTCCTATTCGTAAATAACAAACCAAATTTTTGGTGTAGCTACATAGCGAAGTCAACTTTATTAATTTTACACAACAATAACACATTTAGATCTAATTAGATATGACTTAAGTTTATCAAAAGCCTAAAAAATGGCAATTAACTCTCTTTTAGTGGTGGTGTAATTAATTTTAGCATCATTAAGAGTCTTACTAGCATTGTATATAACTTTAACAATCCTGTCATATCTCTTCCCTAAAACAGCTTTAATTGCATAATCACTTGCATCACACATTAGTTCAAAAGGTTTCTCCCAATCAGGTGAAATAATTATTGGAGCTGTGATCAATTTTTTCTATAAAGTTTCATAGGCTTTAAGGCACTCTCGATTAAAATTAAATTTTGTAACTTTCTTAACAAATTCTTTCATCGTAGGATTTACTCTTCTTTGAGGATTAGCACTTGGTTTATGATGATCATCCATAAAAATTCTATGCATATAAATTGAAGGACTGATTCCATTAATATTAGCTAATGTCCATCCAAAGACTTTCTTGTATTTTCTTAAAGTTTCTAACAATTATTGTTCTTGTGTATCAGTTAATTCTAAGTATACAATAACAGGTAATGTGGATAAATCTCCTAAGCATGCATACGTTAAATGCTTAGGAAGTGGTTTCATTTCTAGTCCAGGAGGTTACTCAATAGATGAAATCAAATTCTTATTTTCATCTGTAGGGTCAAACATTTCATTTTTTTCCTGAATATAATCCAAATCTTCATTACTCACTTCTGTAGATTCATCTTGAATTTTATCCTCATCTTCATATTCAAAATATTCTTTTTTAAATTTCATTTTGAATGTCTTCATGAAATATTTATGCGTTAAATATTTGTTAGTATCCATTCTAAAGCATTCAATCTATTGCTCTTTTGCGAGGTATCTCATTGATTTTAAAATTTTAAATGTAACCTCCTCATCACTAACTCTCATAATTAATTCTCCTTTATGCACATCTATAGAGCTCTTCTAGTGGCAGGGAATGGTCTTCCTAAAATGGTACGAATTTCTTTATTGTCCTCCATATCTAATACAATAAAATCCACAAGAAAGATAAATTTATGAACTTTTACCAAAACATCATATAAAACTCCTTTAGGATAGGTAATCGAACAATCAACTAACTAAAGAGTTACAGTTGTAAGTGAAATATCTCTAAACCCAACCTTTTGAAAATTGATAAAGGCTTAAGATTAATACTGACTCCAAAATCACATAAAGCTTTTCTAAAAATTCTTTCGCCAATAGCACAAGGAATAGTAAAACTAATAACATCTTTAAGTTTTTCTGGAAACTTCTTTTGAATTATAGCATTACACTCCTGTCAAAGTGCAACAGACTCATTATCTACAAACTTCATTTTTTTATTATTAAGTATATCCTTCATGAACCTCTCATAGCTTGACATTTGTTCCAAAGCTTTGACAAATAGAATGTTTATCATTAATTTCCTTAGTATTTCCAAAGATTTTGATAATTGGTTATCTCCATTTTTCTGCTTAAATCTTTGAGGAAATGGAGGTGGTGGTCTTTCTACAATGATTTTCAGACTCAAAATGAAAATCTTCACCAGATTTTTCATTTTCCACCTCATCTTTTTCAACTTCAACTTTCACTTCTTTTTGAACTCTGGTTTCCAATTCTTTTCCACTTCTTAGTTGAATAGCCTTAACTTGATCTTTGTTTAGATATTTAGGATTTACTTCAACATTACTAGGCAATATTCCTGGACGTCTATTTCTAAGTGTAGTAGCAATACATCTCAATTGATTTTTCATGTTTATAATTCCACGTCTTTCACTTTGTAATTAACTTCCCATTTACAATATTAATTCATCCATTGACAACTTCCTCTCCTTACTCTGCAAATTATTAAAACCAAGAGGGTAATATGATTTATAAGTCAGATTTCCTTGATTGTTGGAGTTTCCCAATAGGTTTGAAGCATTGTTTCTCTATTGCGGATTTAAAACATTAAAGTTATTGTTACTTCATTAAAAATTTGGATGATTCTTCTAACCAGGATTATAATAATTGGCATAAGGATTATTAGAACAATTATTTATTGCATTTAAAGTTTCATAAAAATATTGAGATTCTTAATTTGTCCCAATGAGTTTTCCTCGAGCACAGATGGTGTCTGAGAATAATTCATTCCATATTGATCCATCTTCTTCTATATAATAGCTATTTTGGCAGACAACGTAGATATCACATAAGAATCATGAATACCAGCTACTCTTTTTAGATTTACCCATTCAACGGACCATTAAAAGTTATTAGTAGTCATCTCTTCAAATTAAAGGTTTTTTCATTAATGATCCGCCAGCAGTAGCAACAATTTTTTTATCTAAGAGATCCAACCAATCCATTATAAAAAGATTGAATTATTAACAATTATGGCAACACATGGTGTTGTCACCTCCAAAAAATATCTTTAAATCTTTCCTAGGCTTCATAAATTGATTCCCTTTCAAATTGAAAAAAAGATGTAATATCATTTCTAAGTTTAACAGTTTTTGAAGACGGGAAATATTTAGATAAAACTTTTTGTGATAAGTCTCCTTAAGATTTGATAGATTCAAGTGCTAATGATTTTAACCACATCTTAGCAAACGAAAAAAGTCTAAGTCTAACGGCGTCATTCGACACTCCAACATATTTAAATGTAGCACACAATTTTAAAAAACTAGCAAGGTGTAAGTTAGGATCTTCATTTGGTCTTCCCCCAAACAAATTATTTTGAAACATTTGGATAATAACATGTATAAGCTCAAATGCATTGCTGACTACAACATGGATTTTGTATACTCAAATTAATTTCATCTGCTAAAGGATTATCATAATTTTTTAAAAGACTCTAAAGATGTTCGTTTCCATTTCCAACATTAGTTGAGTTGCAAGCCATTTTGCTAAAATGATATCACCTTCTATTTTTTTTTTGAAATTTTCTAATAGTTGTTTATAACTCCGAATCGTAAGGTACTAAATTTTGAGATTTTTAACTACACATAAATAAACAAAATAAACAATAAAAATAAGAAAAAATACTAAAATATAAATATATTCAACTTAAACTACAAATAGTTTTTATTAGTTAAAATAAAATGCTTTAAATTAAAAAATAATTTACTAACACTTTCCATTACTTCCCTGGCAATGACACCCAAACTTGATGCGGGTTAGATTTGTATATGTTATTTTGCAAATATTTTTCAATATTAGAAAATACACATAATAGTGATAATAATAAATTAGCAATGTAAATCGTAACAAAAAAAAATTTAGTGAAAATAATTTTATCTTTTAAAACCTTTAAACTTCCAAATCCCTTAATAATAACGCAAGTATATGTATCGCTCAAGTAATAAAGGGCTCTAATGGAGTCTTAGATATCAATCTCACAAAGAAGTTGGAAATGCTTATAGATAAATTCATATAACTATAATGTAAATCAGAATTTAAAATACAAAACTAAAGTACACAATTTGAATCTAAAGTTTTAGAGCAAATGCTAAATAAAATGCAGTTAAAAGAACTAAGTTAAATAAACTAATTGTTGAACATTCAAAAGAAAATTTATAAAAACTAAGCAAGCTTTCGTGATGGAGAATTCAAATTTATGAAAGCATCCTTTCCCTTTATAATGAGTATATGAATTGTGAAGAAATTAAAATCATTTTAAATTATATAAAATTATTTTGTGCCAAATAGTAGCAATCCTATGAGTTACCCTCATCCAAGTGCATAAAAAGCATTAACTAATCCAGAGTTTTGTCCCTAATTTTGTGGTTAAGCTAGAAGGATACCGACTGCCACTCTAGAGCTCCCGCTACTCTCTCGTCTAATGGCTAATAATTTTGCATTAGTTTCTAATCAACCGGACCAAATTAGAGATTTTAATTTGTTAACTTAAAATCTCTAATTTTACATCTAACTAAGTATATTTCCCTATTTATTTGAACTTAACTCCATGGATGAAATCCTTTCCCATGAAATCAAATGTGATTCTCACTATGTTGTTGAAACCATAACCCTTTTGGAACATATGTTTCTCAACACATTTTAACATTTCAATTGGCTAGATTGAAAAGTAAATGAAAATCAGAGTTCAAATGATCACAATTTTTTTATATCTCAAACCGTATAAAACAAAATCAATTCATCACAAAATCATATCTCAAAGTTTGGAGAAGTATAAAGAAGACTACTAAGAATTCATGAGAAGTTTACAAAAACAAAGAAGTAAAAGGCAAAACTTATCTCACAATTCTTACCAAGAAAATCCCTAGAAGTTCTCTTCAAGCACTTTTCCTCTTTAAAAGCACTCTCAATTCTCTTTTAAAAGAGTAATGAAGAAGAAATCTCTCACCTTCCCTCTTGTCTTACAATCCTTGAAGAAAGTCTTCCAGCCCTACACTCTCTCTCTCTCTCTCTCTCTCTCATCTTCGAACTCTCTCCCTCAGGCCTCTCTTCAGCCCTCTTTTATGCCCTTGACTTCTCTCTCTTTTATTAGAGGATACCTCCCTCCAAAAAGAGTACAAAATTCCCTCCAAAATTCTACCCAAAAGTCAACTCTATTGAATTCTGAGAGACATGTCTATTGATCCATGAGACATACCCCTTCATGAAAGAACCTTCCAAATTGTCTAAATGTATTGAATAACTCCATGGGGTGTTTAGAAAAAATAGCTCCTTCAAAATTTGTTCTAAATTTATCTCGAATGACCTTAATTGGCAAAAAAGTCATCTCTGGCGCCTCGAGCACTAGTTTTGGCGCTTCAGGCAATAACTTGCTTATGACCGTGTTGTTCTGGGTTTTGCCTTCTATAGGCACCAACTCTCTTTAACATGGTACTTCAGGTGCCAATTTTGGTGCTTCAGGTACCAGGTCTTTGTAAACAGACGTTTCAGGAGCCAGCTATGGCACTTCAGGCGCAAAAATATCAAAATTTGTTATTTTGGCTCCAAACTTATCCTTTTCTGCTACATTTGCTCCAAATGCATAAAATTGATATACCTGCAACAAAAATATGAAAATTCCCTTCTTTGAAGTGCAATATCACCATAAAAAAGTATAAAACATATACTTAAAACAACACATTATTATGGTGTATCAAGTATCTCCTCCCAGTTACCAAGTCTAACTCCAGCCTGCTCGCATAATGTAAAGATCAAGAATGCAAATCCTAAACCTGCAACAGTAATAGTAATGACAGAACTTACGATAATGTCATAAATCTGAGCTCCAATATCAATGGGCTTGAACTGCTCAATACGATTGCTCAATGTTGCTCTATCTTGGGTCACTTCATTGAGATGGTTTGTTGGCAGCAAACGAGCAAAAGTAAAATAATGCCATGCTTTCACTGTGGTATCTAACTTTGATGTGGGGAAGTTGACTCTTCTTTCATTAGTAATTTTCCGTAATCCCGTTCTAATATTCATATATGAAATAATCTCGTCTAACTCCTCCTCGTGTGGACTATAGTTAAAATAAATGCATAATGTACTAGGGGTAATTGATAAAACTAATTTATTACCTCTAGTGAAAAAGGTACTGTCTTTCCTCTAACCTTAACTCCTTATTTAGCCTCAGGGAGATTTGCCTAGAACTCCCAAAAAATAGAGATAACTGCCACAAAAAAAAAACAATAGAAACGATCTCACAGTTGGCGAACAATCACGTTCTCAACAGCTCCACCTAGACTCTTGAAACATCGCTTAGGGATCAATTTCTTTGATTACAGTGCATCACTGGATTGATTCTGAGCTCTTGAGCTAAATTTTTTTTTTGGATCGAATTGCATTTTTCCTTTGCTCCTCTTCCTCCTTAGGGCCATTTCTAAAAATCATATAAAATTCACAATAAATCCCAAATTCAACTCTAAATCATTAAACTCAACTCTTCTTAACTACCAAATCTATGTGATTTTTATAGATTTTTCTCGAATTTTCACCATGAATCATGATTTTAAATCAAATCCATAATGTGATCAAAAAACATGATGAAAATAAAAAATTTTTACTTAAAAGTGAAGCTCTTACCTCAATAAGATCAAATATAACAATTTTTGCTTAAAACCACCAAAAAATCTTCACTTAAGATGATGCCCTAGCTCTCAAAATTGCAAAAAATTGAAGGTAGGAAAAAAAGTTGGGGAAAAAAGGAGTTTTTTGGCCCAAAAATTCACTTTAAACTGTTCACGAATTGGTTTACATGAAATTTTGCTTAAGCATGAATGATTCAACTCTTAGGTGCCAATCTCTCGAGTTAGCTTGCGTTTAAGCATAGGGTCATGGTACTTAGACACCAGTGCACAAATTTTGAGATTTTTGGGTTTATGTAACATGCACTTCTAGCTTAAGTTATCACTCCTAAATGGTCTTATAAATCTTTAATATCTATTTTCTTCACTTTCTACTCTCCTCTACTTTGAGATTTGCTGATTTTATCTAATTTGATTCAACACAAAATAGCATTATATTTCACACAAAAAAACATTTATATTAGTTCACGAACAATTGCAAGTATTTTCAATTCATAAATTCTCAATTGAAAGAAACTTGGATGAGATAGTTCCTAAAACAAACACTAAACAATCATAACATAAAAAAACATTAAAAAAACTTAACACAAGCAAACAATCACTAAGCACACAAACATTAAATAGAGAACTTCATTCCACTCTCCTTCTGATGGAACGAATCCTGGCCTATCATTAGTCTCTCTTTGGGCATTTGGAATATAAATTTGATAAATTAAACAGTGATGAAGAACTCTAGTTGAGTCTTTTCAATAGATTTGTTCTTCAAATAAATATCCTTGTTCACTTCTTACCACAAAACTGGTATGCCAAAATTGCATCTTAAGTTTCCATCCCAAATGCTCCAGATGTGAATTAACTACCATCACTTTTACTTCAATTAAAGCCACGTTCGCCTCATTTTTAATGATTTTCTCCAATATTCCTTCAATAATAAAGGATAGAAAACCATTTTATAGATCTTATGCACTCTGAATAATGAATTTGTTTCTCATTGCTTCCTCCTCCTCCTTCAAATCACTCTCCTAAGACGACATCTTTCCAAGAACTCTCACTCTTCACTCAGAATTTAGGGTCAATTTGAAGTGTAGTGAGACTTCTCCTTATACTCTTCTTTTTATAGGCTCTAAATCACGCTTAAAACCTCTAGACACATTCTCAAACCATGAGTCCACGTTTAAACCCACTAAACCATGTTTAAAACTTCTCTAAACATCATTTAGCACGTATAGTAAGCTGCTGCGCTTAAGCACCAAAAGTTGGCACTTAAGCAGTACAGGTCAGCTTAAAGTCCAAAAACTCATTCTAACATTTCTAGGTCATCTTTTAAGGCCCTAGAATCATAACTAAATCATTATGTATTCAATATACTATTAAGATTTTTTAAATCGAACACAATAACATAACAATCAAAATAAACACAAAGATAACTTTTGGTTGCCTCCCACCAAGCACTTAGTTTAACGTCGTCAGCCTGACATAACTAGTTCTTCTTCTGGTTGACCCAATAGCATAAGATCATGCAATTTAAGTTGATCCCCTAAAAATTAGGGTTTCTGCCTATGTCCATTCACTTTAAATATTTTATCAGTTTTAGGATCTTTGATCTCCACAGCTCTGTAGGAATAACTTTTATTACAATCAATGGGCCCATCTAGACTTAAGTTTGACCGAAAATAACCTTAAACTTGCATTATATAGCAAAACTTATTGCCCTGTCTCAAAATTTTTAGTAAGAATCCTCCGATTATGCTGCATCTTCATATTTTATTTATAAATCTTAGCACTTTAATAAGATTAATTTTTTATCTCATCAAGCTTATTAAATTGAAAAATAATTTTCTCACTAGTATCCTTTGAATTGTAGTTAAATTCCTTAATAGTCCAATATGTTTTATGCTCAAGTTCAACTGGTAAATGACAAGCTTTCCCAAATATTAGCCTGTGTGTGGACATTCATATAGAAATTCTATATGCAGTCCTATAAACCCACAAAGCATCTGACAAATCTGTTTTGATTGGATTCATAATTTTTTACATTATTTGCTTAATTTCATAATTGGATAATTCAGTTAAACTGCTTGGCAGAGACAATTTGATGGTTGATATGATATTTCATTAATAATTTCTCCATCATTGCATTTCTGCATTTCTGAAATGACTTCCCTCATCACTTATGATCACTCTTGGCATCCCAAATCTACAATATATGTTTGTTTTCAAAAATTTTGTAGCACTTTGATCATCACATCGACGTAAAGTAAAGACTTCTATCCATTTGGATACATAGTCTACCGCTATCAATATATATAAATTTCTGAAAGATGGTATAAATGGTCCTATAAAATCTAATCCACAAACATCAAATATGTCAACTTCCAACAAAAAATTGAGGGGAATCTAATTTAGTCTAAAAATATTGCCGACTCATTGACATCAATCACAAGTTTTGATGTAAGTGTTAACATATCTAAAGATTGTAGGCCAATAAAATCCAGATTACAAAATTTTATGTACTATTTTATCAACACCAAAATGAACCTCAAAACTAGAATTATGAAATTTTTGGATAATTTCATAAGTTTCTTCTAAAGGCACACATTTTCAAACAATAAGATCATTTCCTTGTTTATATAAAAATGGGACATCCCAAAATAAGTCTTAGTGCCCAGAAAAAATTTCCTCTTCTATATATATGGCATTCCATAGGGTATAATATTACTAAAAATGAAGTTCATAATGTTGGCATACCATGGAACACACCACTCATTAACAACAAAAAATTCTCCATCTGAAAATTGTTCATTAATTTATTTTCAAAATCGAGTCGTTTTTCTAATTCAAGCTTGGGCAGATGATCAACAATTTGATTCTCAACTCCTTTCTTATCTACTATTTCAATGTCAATTTCTTGTAAAAGAAGAATCCATCTTATAAGTCTTGGTTTTGCATCCTTCTTTCCCATTAAATATTTAATAGCAGAATGAACAGTATGCACAACACATTTAGTTCCAATTAAGTATGATCTAAATTTATCAAAAGCTTATACTATTGCTAATAACTTTTTCTTAGTTGTGGTATAAATAATTTGAGCTTCATTAAGAGTTCTACTAGCATAATAGATAAATTTGAAAATCTTATCATGCTTTTGTCCTAAAACAGCTATAATAGCATAATCACTTACCTCACACATTAATTCAAAAGTTTATTCCCAATCTGGTGAAACAATAATTGGTGTACTGAATAATTTATCTTTTAATAAGTCAAATGCTTTTAGGCGCTACTTGTCAAAATTAAAAATTACATCTTTTTCAAGCAGATAGCATAGAGGCTTAGCATTTTTTGAAAAATCTTTATTATACTGCCTGTAGAATCAAACATATCCTAAAAAACTCCTAATTTCTCTCACTCTTGTTGGGTAAGGTAAATTAGCAATCAATTGCATTTTGGTTGGGGTCTACTTTCATACCATTTTCTGAAATCTAATGTCCTAGAACAATTTCTCCAGCTACAATAGATTGGCATTTTTCCAATTTAAAGACAAAATTTGCTTCTTCATAGCTCTTAGGAACTTTTGATAAATGTTTTAAACATGATTTAAAGAAAGTTCCAAACAGTGAAAAATCATCCATAAAGACTTCAATTCCTTTTTCAATTAAATCACATAAAATAACCATCCTAAATCTTTGAAATGTAGTGGGGTGTCGGCACTATTTTTGTTAAGGAGTTGCCCGTTGGAAGCTATCGGCCATCGGAATTGAAATCCCGTCACCCCCTTTGAAAGGGCATTTTAATTTACATATGTATATAAGTTTTAGAAAAAATATGAAATTAAACAGATCCCATATTTTTCATATTTTAAATGAAAGAGCGCTATACCTCAAACCCTGTATCTTTCTCGAAGGATAAACACAAGACTTGAGGATGAGACTCGATCAAATAAACTAATAAATATATGACATTCATTTGGTCTGTGAAAATCATTTTATTTGCTGACAATTTCCTTTATTTAATATGAAGAATTAAATAAGGTTTATATTAAGCTGGGTTCGGACAAGCTTCCTATAAGGGAAAACCCTTATAAATAATTGCATATTAAATGACCAAAGTCACCTAAGAAAACTCTCGATAAAAATTAGGAAATATTATCTTCAAGGAGTTCAAAAGGATAGGACTTTTCAATGAAATTGGACAAATAGGTGTGAAAGGGGAATGGTTCAAATTTGTAGCATTTTGTTGTTGAGTCCAAAGGAGGAAGAACTAAGGGATGTCATGGATCAGGAGGAGAACCTCGGTGACTTCCCAATATATCTTATTATTTGGATTTAGTATTGAGGATAAACTATTTAAATGTTTCATCCTGCTAATTTTATTTATTTAGGTCTTATAATTGTGTGAAATGATCACACAAATAGTTTGTAAGATGTGAGGGTTTAAGTAGTTACAAACGACAACCTCAGTAAGATGTAGTTTATTTTGGTTTTCATGCAGGGTGACATTATTCTTTAGCATGCAAGTTTATAAGCATGAATTTACAATGTCGAAATTATGGAAAAAGGATGGTAATGTAAACTGTAAAAGTGTACCTAACGAGTCTTCTCGTTCCACCACCTGAAACTCAAAAATGCATGTAAGAGCATTTTATTTGAAGTGAAAAAAATAAGGTACTGGTGATCTACCAAATCCTAAATCATATCTTTGTGGGTCCTTATTAGTTTGATTAAGGATGATTTTTATAAAGCAAAATATATTAAGTTTAGTAGACCTCTGAGGTATCCAATAGATCTGGAGAACGAAGCAGGTCCATGCTTCCCTCTCACTGCCTAGTGAAAAGTTTCGAGCTCTTTTTAAACTTATTATGTTGCTTAATAACCCACCCTATAAATACCCTTAATGCTCAATGAACATTGATTTTTCAATTATCCCTAAGAGTAGGGTAATTATCATTTATCATTCAATTTGAGAATTATGCATGTGAAGACCCTTAAAGGGGCAAGTTAGTGTTATTAAGATACTTTAATAACACTAACTTTAAGAAAGCCAATTTTGGTTTTAACTTGGGCTTGTAGTGTTTCAAAGGTGTTCAGTTTTTATTCACTTTTCTAATCCTCATTTAATCAAATTTGATTTAGCTTAGGTCACTACTAAGCCCTTAAAATCCTGGGGGATGTTTTAGTCACTTTGAAAGAGACTAAATTTTAAGAGATAATAATTCATCATCAAAACATTTGAATTTCACTTGAACACCAAATAGGGGTATTAGATTAGTGAGTTATTATCCAAAACTATACCCCTAAGTTTAGGATCATTTAATTTGGTAGACTCCAAAATTTTAATCATCTAGGAAATTTCAAATTTATGCTTCAATTGGAAAAAGTGAGATTGGTTGCTACAATTAATCCTTTGTGTTTCAATCATCCAAATATGTTAAGTAAGATCAAAGGTTGCCCATTTCCCTTTCTTGAATTAAGCATAAATGTTAATTAAGGTAAAATTTCTAAAATTACACTTTTGCCCCTAAGGCTTTAATACTTCATAATTCATTAAATTTAATTCAAATGACTTTGGAATTTGCATCTCAACTCACTCATAGGTCAATTAAGACATTAGAGGAGAAAATGTGATTTTTCAAATTTTAATTTAATTTATATATGTATTTATATGCAAGAAAAGGATTTTTCAAAGAAAATTCCATAACTTGACCAAGGTAAAGCATAATCACTTGATGTTTTTTAGTGGAGGTAGACTTAGACTAGAGAATCATTAGGACGAAATTTCATGATTGTTTGAATTTTATTTGAAGTATTAGAATTATTTTAAGTTTTGAAGCAATTATTAATTATAAAATATTTTAAATGTGGAAAATTAAGTTTTATATTTTTATTAAATATCTATAATGTCAAGGAACCCAAAGAAATAAATTTCACATTTTTTTTATTTTTCTTTCAATTGTAGAATCATTTTTGTGAAAATTCATTTTTAGTATTTAAAAATTATCTTAAACATCAAAATTCAATATCTTCACTTAGAATATCAAAAAAAATATTTCATTTGTTCCTAAGTGCTTGGGAAAAAATTTAAAACATTTTTATGAATTTTATTAATTTTGTGATTTTCATTAATTTTAATTAATTAAATATTAAAGAAAGGCTTAAAATGGAATTTCTATTTTAATTACAAATTTATTTTTAGAAAATTCATCTAATCGCTAAGAACTCCAAAAATTAATTTTTATAATTCTTTTATTTATATTTTAATCTTTAAAAATTATTTTAGTGTTCAAAATGACATTTAAATTAGAAAATCAATTTGACTTATCAAATGAGCTCCAAATATTTTTAATTTTTTATGGGGAGTTCTTTGAACTTTAAACCTTAGTGGAGATTAAAAATTAAGTCATTTAGATGCTTGTGTTTCCAAAAATGAATTTTATTTTCATTTTAGGGTTTGTGAAAGTTAGGTGCATTCTTAATGACTTAACTCATGAAATATTTTTCAAAGAATTCTCTGGCCACAATAAACCTTCCAAGATGTTCTTGAAATTTTCTAAGCAACATGCTAATTATTATGATTAATTTATCCAAATAATAGACATAAACTCGAAAGAAGTGGATCTCTGTCTAGAGATCTTCTTTGACTTTAATAAAATCAGAAAATGTTTCATAAGACAGAGGCAACAACATATCAAAATTTCAAGTCATGGTAAAATGTCTACATGCATAGAGAATTAAAAGACTCAAAATAGTGTTTAATTAATTAAAATAAAATATGCATCACAAAAAATTCAAATTATTTCCACATTCTTCTCCTTTGTTCACTGAGAAGAGTATATTTTTATTTTATTTTTGTGATTTTTCTACATCAAGATATAAATTTTTAAAGTTATGGATCATTTTATGATTTATTTAATTCTTTATTTATCTGTTTAAATGTGTGGCGCCACCTCATCTGAGTCAGCTTTGAATGGCCACACGGCGCACTCCCATTCATTATGCTTTCCACCTTGGCATGCCATGCAACCCTCTATTCACGCACTGAGCTAGATCTAGTCCGTTGATCGGCAGCATGGGTCTTTAGCCTCGAAAATCCACTAACTAGTAGGCTACTCTTGCATGAACCTTTTCTACGACAAATGGTCCCTCCCAAGTTGACTCAAATCTTCCACCTATCTTGAGGTGTGCAAGAATGGGCCTTTTGAGCACGAGGATAAGGTCACCAGCTTAAATGTCCTTGGGCGGATGTATTTGTCATGAGCTTGTACAATATTTGTCTAGTAAAGTTCAAAGTGTTGGGCTTCAAGTCATTTTCCCTCAAGACTCTCTAGTTCTTCAAGTTTAAGTCTTGGACTTCTTTTATTATGAGTTGGTTGGCAACAACGACTCTAAGAGATGACGTTAGAATTTCTAACGGCAACACAACCTCGGACCCGTACACAAGCATGTAAGGTGTACACTGAGTAGGAGTCCTGAACGTTGTCTGATATGCCCACAAAACTTCTAATAATTTTTTATGCCAATCTCTTTTATTTTCATCTAGAGTTTTCTTTAAAATCTCAACCAACATCTTGTTGAATGCTTCAGCCAGGCCATTTGCTCTCGGATAGTAAATTGTCGAGTATCTCCAATCTATCCCATGTCGTTTGACAAAATTATAGATTTTGTTGCTTTTAAAAGCTATCACATTGTTGGAAATTATTCTTCACGGTATTCTGAAATGGTAGACGATTTGCCTTTTGAAGAATTGAAGGACTTATAGTGTCGTAACTACTCGTAATGGTACTGCCCCTGCCTATTTGGAGAAGTAATATGTAGCGGCAAGTATAAACCTATGTCTTTTGGAAGATGGAGGGTCAATGGATCTATTATATCTGTGCCTTAACACTCAAATGGCTACATGACGATAGTTGGGTGTAGCACATTCGGAGGCTGGTGCAAGACCACCCCCATGCACTTGACACTAGTGACGTCTTCTGGTTGTATCCATGCAATCAAACATCATTGTCAGCCAATAATATTCGAGTCTTTTAATCTTCATTTTCATCTTCAGCTCTGACTGGTAAGCACCACATAATCTGGTATGTACTTCCTTAATAATATTTTGTGCTTCGGCTCTGCTCAAATATCGAAGTCGCATCTGGTTGAATGATCTCCTATAGAGGACTTCACCTACTAGAACATAATACATAGCCCTTTTTGTAATGTAATGTGCTTCAGACTTGTCCTCTGGTAGCTTTCCAATATGCAAATATTCTATCATTTGCTTGCACCAATCTTCATTGATTTCAGCAACTACATTTATCTCTTCTTCTTTTCTGAGCTTGTGTATAGTTTTGAGGTCGATTTGAGACAAAACTTGTCTTCCTTGTACTATGATTTCAATGGAATCCTCAAGGGTAGATGCAAGCTCCTTAGCGAGTTTTGCTAGAGCGTCAGCATGGACATTATCTCTCAAATGAATCCGGTAGAAAGTCACATTGGGGATCTGCTCCAGCAGCTTCATTGTGTCCTGATGGTATTCAGTTAATCGTGGTTTCAAAATTTTGTATTGTCCGATGACTTCCAGGATGACTAGCAGAGAGTCGTCATAGATGGTAATGTTTGTTATATACATTGAGATTGACAATTCCAATCTGGTGATTAAAGCTTCATATTTTACTTCATTGTTGGTGCACGACTCTGTCAGGTGGTATGAGAACCTCAACCCTTATCTAGCATGATAAAGATCAAACTGATCTTTGCTTTGCCTGGTATAAATGTGCCTGATCCTTTATCTTTTCTGGCTGACGAAGCACCGTCGAAGTACATTTCCCAGTGTTGCACGCTGTAGAATTCCATTTATAATATTTGCTCATCTAGTAACTCGTCCTTGAGAGGGGACCTAACTGGAAGTGGGTGTGCAGAGAGAAAGTCTGCTAAAATCTGTCCCTTGATAGCACAAATGAGAATAAAAGTTATATCAAATTGTAATAAGATCATCAACCATATTGCTAGATGTCCGGAGAGTCTTGATCGGGTCATCAAATTTTGCAACAGGTTAACTTTTGAGATTAGGGTAATCTTATGAGAAAGCATCTAATGTCTAAGTTTTTGGGCGAAAAAAATTAACACTAGACAATGCTTCTTGATAGGTGGTTACCTTATCTCCAACGGTATTAGACAGCGACTCAAATAGTAGAGTGCATTTCCTTTACCCTCATCATTAACTTTGGCTAAGAGGACTCCAAGAGAGTCGTTTAAGGTCGCGGTATAAAGTGTTGATGGTTTCCTTAGGATAGAAGCTGTCAAAATAGGAGGTGTAATTAAATATTGTTTAACGTTCTCAAAGGCTCGCTAGCATTTCTCTTCCCGAACAAATTTGGCATCCTTTTTAATTAATTCCGAGAAGGGTTGACACCTACCTAAGAGATTAGAAATAAAGTATCGCAAATATGCCAACGTCTTTTGAAAGGAACATAGTTGTTTCAAGGTTTTGGGTGGAGGCATTTCCAAGATATCTTTAATATTATCTGGGTCGATCTCGATTCCCCGATGACGGACAACAAATCCTAGAAGCTTTCCATAAGTAATGTCAAAAGCGCACTTTAAGGGATTCATTTTAAGGTCATATCGTCATAACCGTTCGAAAACGTTCCTCAAATCTTATAAATAGTCTATTTTGTGTTTACTTTTAATGACCAAATCATCCACGTAGCATTCCACTTGATTGTGAATGAGGTCGTTAAAAATCTTCTTCATTTCACGTTTATATGTTGCTCCAGCATTCTTCAACCCAAACAACATCACTGTGTAGCATAAAATTCGGACAGGTGCCCTGAAGGCTGTAAGTGTTGCATCCTCAAAAGCCATCTTTATTTGGTTGTATCCTAATGATCCATCCATGAAGGAGAAGATTTCATGTGTCAAAGCGATGTCCACCTTCATTTCTGGTATCAATAATGGGAATTCATCTTTTAGACATGCTTTGCTCAAATCTCTGAAGTCGACACAAACATGGATTTGTCCATTTTTCTTCTTAATAGGTACAATGTTAGCCAACTACATGGGGTATTACTCTTCTTTTACAAAGTTAGCGTCTATTAATTTCTTCACCTCAGCGATGACTTGCTGCTCTATTTTGAGGCGCATTTTTCTACGAGCTTGTTTCACTAGGGTTATATTCTTGTCCACCCCGAGTTTATGAACTACGACCTCTGCTGACAGTCCTAGCATTTCATCATAGCTCCATGCAAAGCAATCTTTGAATTTCGTTGACAATCTAATCAATTGCAGAGATTCTTCATCATTGAGTAGATAAATTGTAAATGTAGGACGAGGTTGCTCTTCAGTCCTGAGGTTAATTTCCTTTAACTCATCAACACTTGACTTGATTTTTTCTTAAAATTTTGTTGGAGCATTCTCTATCAACTGATCAGTAGAGTCATCCTCTATATCGATGCAATCCCTTTCCGATTCACCAGTAACAACCATATAAAATTTTGAATCATCGACTGGTCCGACTGTACCGAATCCGAAACTCTCTTTTGAGTTGGGAGTTCAACTTTTAACATTCCATAAATTTTGAAAAAGTTGTAATTTATTTTTCGGCGTTTGTTTTGGCAAGTGTTCCGTTGAATTAACTTTTGTACGCAAGGCTAAAAGTAACCAAAAGGCAATTCTATTAACTCATTAGGATCATCGTCCAAGTTTACATGATTTTCAAGTTCAGCAGAGGTAGAATCACAGTAAAATTTAAACGGCTTTGAACCAACTCTACGGACTTCCTTGACCTTTAAACTCTCAACCTTTTGATGGAGGATCGAATTAAGGGTCATAGCATTCACATAGTGGTTTATCCGATCATACATTATCTCATATTCACTTTTCTATGCATCTTCTAAGGATATCTCGTATTGAGTTTTCTTCTGTTTTATCATCATTATTTCATCTTCAAAATTATCTTCATCATCAATGTTGATGGTTGGCCTAGTTCGTTCAATAATTAAATTGGTTCTTCCTCGTTCACGTCCCCAGCCTCGACCTCGGGTGGGCGAACTAAAAGAACCCCCACAAGTTTGCTGTAAAAGAGTGGTGGATAATCACTAAAGCAGAGTTGAATGGCATCCTCTTTGTGATTTTTCTGAATTTTTACTTTTATTTGTGACAATTTTTCGAGAGAATACAATTTTCTTTGGAGGAGCATAGTAGGCAGCATCTTCATGAATACCCACTTCATGCACTGAAAATGGTTGTAAATCTCCTATGATGCAATACTCTTGTCCCTCTTTGTAATACTTGATGCATTGGTGTAGAGATGATGGAACCATGTTGTGTTCATGAATCCACGATCGACCCAGTAGAGCATTGAAAGAGGTCTTGACGTTGATGATATAGAATTTAGCGGCTGTTGTTAGTTCTGCAACCTTCATAACCAATGTAATCGATCCAAGGGCTCTCTCCCTTTTAGTTGAATCCTCTTAGAATCATTTTATCAGTTGTAAGTTTCTGAGCTTCAATGCCCAAATAGGCTAATGTCCGTAGACTCATCAAGTTGAGAGATGCTCTAGGATATACTAAAACTCTGGACAACACAAATCTGTCGATGTTAACGGAGATGTAGAGTGGATTATTGTGGTCGGTGGTACCGAGCAGCAAGTCTTCATATGTGAAGGTTACCCCAGGCTGTTCTTTCAATGAATAAACTTCATCCAAGGATGTGTTGGCCAATTAGGCCAAGCAAAACTCTGGGTCAAGCAAAGCTGTAACCAGAGACTCTCTCATCTCCTTTGATAGAATTAGAGCATTGTAGATGCTTAATCTGGCCGGCAACTTTCTAAGATGAGCTATCACGTTATAATCCACTTTGTATGGTCCTTTAATTCTCTCTCGGTTATGTGATTCTTCCACTGGTGGAGGTGGAGGTTGTTCGTCTTGAGTATATATTTGTTTTCCTTTATATATCAAAGTTATTCTTGGGGGTAAGACTCTCTCGCTCCTTAAGTTCACTTCTGTAACCTCTTCTTCTTGAGATATCATTCTTGAATCTTTCGGTGTTTCTTCTTTGTCAAAAAGATCTAAGTTTATGGCAAGTGGTGCACTGTGGTCCTCAAGAATTGGTTCCTCACTCCAAGTGCTGTCATAAGCGGTATTGTCAATGTCTTCTTTGGTCTTGTTAGTGAGTTCATTGGACTCGAGTACGATTTATGGATCATTTTGGGGATCAAGATTTAAGCTAGATTGGTTAAAACCAGTTATGTTAACACTAGAAATAGTTAAAACGTAGCTAAAATCATAATCATTATATTCATAAGACCCCAAAGGGGGAAAAAGATAATCATACAAAGTTAGGGGTTCAATGACTTTCTTCCCTGAATAAAAAACAACTAATCTAGTAGAGGCAGCCCCTATCCTACCCTCCATGCTATCAATCTTCATGGTGGTGTTTTTCTTCTTCTTTATCTTTGATGATGATGAATCTCCTGGTGAAATATTCATCTAGGGTTTGGCAGGCTGAAGATTCTGAACGGAGGCTTATTTTGATGTGTTCTGAATTTGATTCAATATTTTCTTGGATGATTTACTCCAAACTTCATTCCATCCGTCTTTTCTAGTATATGTAGAAGATTGTTTTGATGAATCCTGTATTTGGTTTAGGATCCTCTTGAGCTTATTCCATGTCGTATTGCATCCATCTTCTATAGTATATGGATCAAGCAGGGAGATTGGTTCGGCTGAAATCATATTTATGGAACCTTTTTTAGGTTCATTTAAATATTCTTTCAGGATCATTATATTCCCTTCTTTAAGGTTCTTCTTGAGCTAATCCTTAAAGATGAGCATTCTTCTATAGTGTGCCCAAACAACCTATGGTATGGGCAATAATTCAGTTGATCCTTCTTGTCGACTTCTTTGGGTTTCTTTGGATCTGGTAGTCTGAAATCAGGCTTCTTCATCAGACTTTTGATTATTTTGGATACGGTTCATCTTTGAAAAAATATACCATTTTATGTCATTCTGCGAAAGATATTCTCTTATTCCCTATTCGAGGTGATCCTTCTTGAGGCGGTCGCTGGTTGGATTGGCTACTCCATTTCTTAGCATGCTGTGATGAAGATTGGCAAGGATTTTCTTGATATATCCTCATTGGTTGCTTTCCTTTGTCAACAGTCGCTACTATTCCTAACTTCTTTCTAAGTACTCTAGTTGCCTTGGATTTTTTGTGAGAATCCATATGTTTGATTTCTTCTTGAAGACTGTTGGCTTTACTAAGTAGCTTCTCAAAGGGTTTGATGGTGGGTCCCTTGAGCATGAATGCTTTTGTGTAAGATCTCAATCATGTGATGTTCCAATAGCTTAGGTTCATATTTCATGCTAAGGTTTCTCCACCTTAAAATGTAATCCACCAAATTCTCGTTGGGCTTTTGTTTTTCCATCATGAGCTCTTCTATAGAGACATGGTGTTGCACTCCGACAAATCTCTTCACAAATAATTGTTCCAGCACGGTAAATGTCTTAACTGATCCGTTGGGAAAATTGGTATACAAATCGAAGGCGATCCATGATAAGGCGTTGACAAACTGTTGGAAGCTTAAAACTTCATTACTCCTTGTGTTTCCACAATTGACTCAAAAATGTGTTTAGTGCTATCTGGGATTTTCAGTCCCATCAAATATCTTAAAGTTTGGGGCCACGAAACTCTTGGGAAAGGGTACAACAACAAATTCTTTTGGGTAAGGTCTACCCTTCAAAATCAATGCACCACCCTTAGATTAGGTTAAGGCCTCCCGAACTTGCTCAACCATTTGCTTAAATTCTTTCTCTCGCATGACACCCGATGGAGAATCCTTCTTTTGTTGCTCATCTTTATTTGTTGAGACAACTTCTCTTCTTTCATATGTAATATGTATATTTTTCTGGTTGGTTGACCTCTGGAGAGGCTAACTGTGGGGGTTGAGATTGTCCTTGAATTGTGTCCATGGCGGTCATGGCTGCGGTCATCTCTTCTATCCTTTTTCCTAGTTGGCCAACTTGCTCATCCCTTATGAGGATAGCCCTACGCAACTCATATATGGCGTTCTCTTCGATGAGAGGTTGATCCTCGCGCACAGATGTAGCTGCTCTAGTTTCAATGGCATGGACATCCATGAAATCTTCTTTGAGGTAATAATTATAGTCAAAATCTTCATCATCGTCACCGATGAAAACTCCATGTTCCCGAGTCAACTCAAAAATCTTAACCCTGAGCTTTTCAACTTTTCCTTCAATAATTGATTCTTCAATTTCCTTAAGATCTGGAGGACACAATTGGACCTCCTCCTCTTGTTCTTCAATTTCGCTGGCAATTGTTGCAACAATGTCAGATACTTTGGACCCTAGCTTCATCCCATGATCTTGCCTTGCGGGCTTATTGGACTATATCAGTACAACAACCTTGGGTACCCACACCTTCATCTTTGACCGTAATATCTTGAGATGAAGTGTCTCACCAGAAACATTGGTATGTTAAAGAGAAGTATGCTCCCCATGGTGCAGACCAACAATAGTGCTGGTAATTTCTTCATCTTTTCCTTTAAAACTTTAGGAATATCCTTATTATGGGTGATCGGTAGAATTCATGGGCCTATATATGACTTAGATGGTCGACGACCTGCGGTCCTGGTGATGGTATAATCAGTGGTAACTATGGCGCTATCAACTCTACTCCCTAAGCAAAACCAGAAAGGAATATGAGTAGGCAAGGCTTCAGTTGATTTCTGAGATCGTCTGACAGCTTTGGCATCCCTTAAGATTTTTTTCTTTATGTGAGGGGATACTGCATGTCCCACTCATTTGAGTAGTTCACTAACTGAGCAACCTTCCTTGGCAGCTAGCCTCTTGAAAGTTGAACTGACTCGTGTGATGGGAGTAGACTTCTTTCTCTTCTCACTACGTCCATGAAGTGATGCTAAAGTAGCAACAATTTTTTAGATACTCTCGTACCCATCGGTATCCATTAAAGGATGGAATATACTTCCCCAGAGAAGTGGATATGTTTCCAATAATGTTGTGGATATCTTGGTGAGGATTTTCCTTAATGGGTATCTTCTTAGGAGCCTAGGCTTTAATGGCCCTCCAAACTCTCCTGGTGCTGCTTCTCCTTTGAGTTCGGATTAGTGGTGCAGTTCTTGAACTTGATCTGATTTTGAATATTGATTGCGGGATAGCTAATCCCTCAGTCGAATCTTCAATGATCATTACTTCTTTCCCCTTAGCAACTTTGGAAACAACAAGCTTGGTAGTTTCCATGGCGGCAGTAGTAGTCTTGGCTTTCTCATAAGAAGGAAAGTTTTGAAGACAATTCAGGTTGAATTCAGCAAACGACTATTGATCTTCTAGAGCGGCGACTTTCATTACGACGAACAGGGCTTTCCCGGGATGACCTCGAGATCTTTAAATCTGGCCCCAAACTTAATGGTAGGAGTGACATTGCGGGCTTCATGGCTTGTCAGTAAGTTGCAAGAAAAAATCAGCGTTGGGGATGTCAATGAGCAATTTCAAAAGAGAAAGCTCTAGGGTTAGCTATTTGGCCAAAATCTCGTAATCTTAGTGCAAGTACTAAAATTTAACTGAGGTCGATCTGTAGATCGGGTAAGTTTTTTTTTATTTAGTTTATGGGGGTTTTAATTAGTAAAAGTAGTTTAAAAGTAGAAAAAATTATTAATACAAGAAAATTTTAAAAATGCCTGCAATAGGATACAATTCGGTTCAATTTGCAAAATAGCAAATTAAAGTTGAAAAGGAAATTTGAAGTGTTTAGGACCCATTGCGGGACCAACTTAACGACGCACAATGCCTAGGTGGAATTAGTCCACCAACGCACCTATTTGGGTCTGACTCCACATGAAGATTAAAATTTCTTAATGGCCTCCTTAACCCCTGTGTTCAAAGGTGGTTGAACAAAATGAAGAATTGACCGTACTTTCCCAAGATAGAAATGGGTAATCTATGTCAACAGAAGAAGAGTAATTTGGTCAAAGAAGGACCTGGACACATTACTGATGTGTGAAGTAACATTTCGTAATTTAAATGGAGAGTAAAGCTTGCCCCGAGCAGAGTCGTCAGAAGCTGTTGATATTATTTTGGTTGTGAATTTGCCCGTAAGAAGCTGTTGGTCACCGGAATCGAATCTCGTTGCCCGATTTAGAAGGAAATTTTAATTTACATATAAATTTAAGTTTTGAAAAAATATGAAATTAAACTAACCCCATATTTTTCATAGTTTAAATGAAAAAGCCATATACCTCAAACCCTGTATCCATCCCGAAAGATAAATACAAGACATGAGGATGAGGCCCGATCAAATAAACTAAGAAATATATGACATTTGTTTGGTCTACGAAACTATTTTATTTACCGAGAAGTTCCCTTATTTAATATAAAGGATTAAATAGGGTTTATATTAAGCTAGGTTTAGACAAGCTTCTTATAAGGGCAAGCCCATATAGTTAATTACATCTTAGATAACCGAAGTCACCTAAGAATACTCCCGATAAAATTCAGGGAATATTATCTTCAAGGAGTTCAAAAGGATAGGAGTTTTCAATGAAATCAGACAAAGAGGTGTGAAATGAGATAGGCTCAAATTTGGAGCATTTTATTATAGAGTACAAAGGAGGAAGTGCTAGGGGATGTCATGGATCCGAAGGAGAACCTTAGTGACTTCCTAATCTATCATATTGTTTGGCTTCAGTTTTAAGGAGAAACTATTTGAATGTTTCATCCTGCCAATTTTAGTAATTAGGGCTTACATTCATGTGAAATGATCAAACAAATAGCCTTGAAGATGTGAGGATTTAGGTCATGACGAACGACAACCTCGGAATCCTAAGACAAGTTAGGGCTTAGATTGTACATCAGAGCTATACAAAAAATTAAAGATAAGGTGAGGATTTATGTTGCATAAGAAAACAACCTCAAAATCCTATGGCTTGTTGTTTTAGTTCTAAGAAAGGAAATTGGTTTAGCTTGGAAAGACAGGTTTTGCTGTTGAAGATGGCTATGCTGCCCACAGTGCTAGCTTCAAGCTCCTTGCCGTGACGAGTTTAAGTTTTCTAGGGTGTCAATATATGATGTCAAATCATATGACCCTATGGTTGAAGTTCTTTAAATGTTATAGGACATGTTAAAGTTGAGAAAAATGAAATTGGGAATATTTGGAAGGTTTTGGGAATTTTTAGGATTTTTCAGAATTTTTGAAATTTAAGGCTAATCAAGGGCATTTTGGTATTTGGCAATTTTTTGGTGATTTTGGGTAATTTTGATGTTTTCAAAAGGTTTGAAATGATTTTTGAATAAATTTTGATATTTTGGATAAATTTGGGAATTTTGGCCAAATTTAGGGTGTCAATGGTACTTAGGTAATTTGGGGGAGTTTAGTGGAAAAAGGCCAAGTTGAGTATTTTTGGTAGAATTGGAGAGCTAACCATCATAAATGAGCTATGGACCAATGGAAAACACCATTTGGGTCTTCTATGTACTGGTCTTTGCTAAACCCTAGCCTAGGGCCAGTGGGTTTAGGGGGTCATCTACATGAGTTTCCCAAAGGATTAATGGATCAAAGTCAAAAAATTTTGGGTTTGTATTTGTGAGTGATTGTGAGTAAGGTGAGTTCCTTAGATCTAAACCAACACCCAGGGTGGTCAACCCTAAGGTCAAGCAGTCTAATGAGAACTCTCCTTAGGCTCCCCCATAATGACCCCACCTACTAAGTGCTAGAGGTTAGGACCACTATGTGGAACTTCAAGTTGAGTAAATAGGAGTTTGAAATCTCTAATGGTGAGGGTTCCTTTTCTAGTTTTATAGGAATAGTCAATAGGAAAGTCCTATAGTTAGACCCTAGGCTACTAAAGAGTAAAAACTAGACCTCAACCAAAATTGAGGTCAACACAGGGGCATTAATAAACCAAAGGGCATTCTTCTAAAAGCAAATGTGCCATAAAGAATGGTAAAAGTTGTTTTCTCTTAATCCTTAGAAGCTATTTGTTTTTGGTGATAACCACTATATCCATCCAAAAAAAAATGTATTTATGCCCAACTAGTATATCAACCATTTGATCTAGCAAGGGTATTGGAAAATGATCTTTCTAAGTGGTGAGATTTAGTTTTTGATAATCAATTAAAAATTTGACACCCTCTGACTTGACTTGTTGGTATTAACAAATTATGTTCATTCATAGTCAAATTCACTCCTCCTTTCTTAGGAACATAGTGAATTGGACTAACTCATGCACTATCTAAAATAGGGTAGATAATTCCATCATCTAACCACATTAAAGTATCTTTCTTAACAAGTTCTTTCATAACAAGATTCAATGTCCTTTGAGGATCAACCCTAAGTTAGCAGTTTTCTTCCATATGAATACTATGCATATAAATTGAAGGATTGATTCCTTTTATATCAGCATCTATCCATCTAAAGGCTTTCTTGTAACTTTTCAAAGTTTTCATCAAACTCATTTCTTTTTCTATAGTTAATTTTGAGGAATATATAATAGATAATGTTGAAGAATCCCTTAAAAATGCATACTTCAATTTTTTAGGAAGTAACTTCAACTCAAGCTAAAGAGGTTTTTCAATTGATGGACAAAAAGATGTATCTTTTTTCTATCATGTCCAAAACTTCAAAACTTTTTTGAACATAATTTGAATCTTCTTTGTAAAAATCTTCAAATTGATCTAATTCCTTATCTTGCTCATGTTCCAACTCTTTCATTTCAGATTTCTCATGATAAGTTGATTTTAGATGGCATTCACATAGATATCTTATCACATTCATTCAATAACATTCATCATCTTTACCTTTTGTAGGGTATTTCATTGATTTGGAAATATTAAATGTCATTGTCTGCTCATTGACGCGCATAGTTAATTACCCTTTTTGCACATCTATCATTGGACTTTTTGTAGCTAAGAAAAGTCTCCCCAAAATGATAGTATCTCCTTATCTTCTTCCATATCTAGCAAAATGAAATTAACAGGAAAGATAAATTGATCCATTTTCACTAAAAAGTCTTCTGTAACTCTTTTAAGACAGGTTATTAAATGATCTGCTAACTGCAGAGTTACAGTTGTTGGGAATATTTCTCCTAATCCAAATCTCTTAAATATTGATAATGACATAAGGTTAATGTTTACACCTAAATCACATAAAGCTTTCCCATAAAATATGTCTCCTATCACACATGGAAATGTGAAGCTACCATGATCTTTAAAATTTTTAGGAAGTTTTTTTCTGAATTATAGCGTTGCACTCCTCACTAGTGCAATAGTCTCATTATCTTCAAACTTTCTTTTCCCATTAAGAATATCCTTCATGAACTTCACATATCTTGAGATTTGTTCTATAGCTTCAGCAAATGGAATATTAATTGTAAGCTTCTTAAAAATATCTAGAAATCTCAAAAATTATTTATCCAAATTTTGTTAAAGGAGCCTCTATGAAAATTAAGGTTGTGGTTTTTCCAAGTCAACTTTAAGTGGAGAAATATGTCTCTTTAAACCTTTCAGAGTGTCCTCTTTGGGCTCTTCTATTTCTTTTCTCTCTACTTCAATCTATTTTTGAACTCTGCCTTCCAATTCTTTTCTGCTTCTAAGATGAACGGCTTTTACTTGCTCTTTATTCTGGTATTTTAGAATTACTTCAGTATTACTAGGAAGTGTTCCTTAAGATCTATTACTTATTGAATTTGGTCTTTTTCAAATTTATTCTCAATATTTCTAATTGTAGCTCCTTGACTTTGTAACTGATTTCCCATTTGTAAAACCACTTCTTCTACAGACAACTTCTTTTCCTTAAATTGTGGATTATAGTTAAAACCTGGATAATAAGTTGGTCTATAACTACTATTCCCTTGGTTGTTCTAGTTTTCCAACAGGTTTACTTTGTTGTTCCCCCATTGTTGATTATTACCATCTGAACTATTATTCTAGTTAAAGTTGGGATGGTTCTTTCAACTTGGGTTATAATAGTTTGAATATGGGTTGCTTTGGTTGTTGTTTATGACATTCAAAGCTTCTAATGATGCTTGAAAATCTACCATTTAACCTAATGAATTCTCTTCAATCATTGTAATTGGTTGAGGAAATACATTCTAAATTGGTTTAACTTTCTTGAAATTGTATCAACTTGATTTGCTAACATGGCGAAAGCATCTAATTCATGAATATTGGCTAGTTTCTTAGGATTAACCCTTTCAGAAGGCCATTGAAAATTTTTAGTAGACATCTCTTCAATTAAAGCTTAAGCGTCATGAAATGGTTTTGATATCAATGAATCTCGAGCAGCAGCATCGATAATAGATCTAAGACATCTGACTAATCCATTGTAAAATATTTGAATTATTAACCAATATGGTATAGCATGGTGTGGACACTTTCTCAATAGTTACTTAAATTTTTCACATGCTTCATAAGTAGGTTCTCCTTCAAACTGACAAAAAGATGTAATATCATTTCTAAGCTTTGCAGTTTTTTATGGTGGAAAATATTTAGTGAAGAATTTCTGCGCTAAATCACCCCAAGTTCTGATAGATCCAGATGCTAACAAATGTATTCATATTATAGCCTTATTCCGCAATGAGAAAGAAAAAATTCTAAGTCTTATAATATCATCTAATACACCATCATATTTAAATGTAGTACACAATTCTAGAAAATTGGCAAGATGTAGATTTGGATCTTCAGTTGGTGCTCCCCCAAATTGATTATTTGATATCATTTGGATAATAGTGGGTTTAAGTTCAAATCAATTAGCCAGTATAATGAGTTTTTCAATACTACACTAACGTTCATCCACCATATTGTTTTCATAATCTCTTAAGGTTCTAAACTCTTGAGGAATTTCAGCATTTTGATTTTTTTGGTTTATCATTTCTTGAAATTTTTAGATTTTTTCAATAACTTTTTTTTAATTTTTCTAATAATTCTCTCTAATTCAAAATTATAGAGCACAAGTCTCGTGGAACCTAAACTACGCATACATTAAAATGAAATAGATAAAATAAAAGGAGATAAATAACAAATTTATATAAAAACAACACTACAATATTCCTATAATAAATGTAAAGATTTTAAATAAAACTTTATAAAAATAGAATTTTGCTTTCTAAAAATCTCTTTAAAAATTTTGTAATTTTTGTGATGATTTTCCCTGACAACAGTGCCAAAAACTTGATCATGATTCTCTTTATATATGTTAAAGCCAAAACTTGATCCCAAGCAAAAGTTAGGTACAATTTTGACTTCAAAGAAAATAAGAATACAATAATAATATTTAAATATGAGATACTATGCAAGTATACGTATCGTTATCAAGTAATATAGGACTTTTTGATTAAGCCCTTAATATTGAGCCCACAGAAAAAACTACAATATGAAACTACAAAACATAAGAAATAAGATAACAAATTCTACTTAGTAAAATATGCTTACATAAACTTTAGATATTATAATAAGAATGAAACTTCAATTCTTTTTGTAACTTTTGATATTTTAAAATAAATTAAACAACTAATTAACTTAACTAGATATTTGCAAGATGAAGGCAATATAAAAAAATTATATTTTTTTTCTTATCATGAATTAGTAACAAGTATAAGAATTTTATTGTGGAAGTACTCTAATTGTGTCGTGCAAAATAGGAGCATAATATTCTTTACCCTTACTACAGATGTTATAAAGAACATTAGTTAATCTATAGTTTAAATAGTCTTAAAGACGGGTTCGGTGAGGAAGATACAAGCTCTCACTCTAGAGTTCCCTCTTCTCTATCTACCTGGGGTCTAACATCTAATACCAAAACCTAAAACTATAAACCAAATTTGGGGCATTAGCTTGTCACTCTAAAGTCCTCTAATTCTACACCCTTTAAAGTTTATTTTCTTATTTATTTGCACCTAACCCCATGAACTACATTCACATCCATGAAATCAAATATGATTATTATCTTTTGTTTACTGAGACAATACTATCTTGGATCTTACACGTTCTCACAATAGGTATTAAAATCTTAATATGTCCAATTAAGAAGTAAATGAAGTGCAAGGTTTAAAATCATCATAAATTCTTTCAACATTAAAGACTAATACTTCACAAAAGTTCCAACCAATACTTAATCATTTATCATTTTAAGGAAAAAGACAAAGAAAACTACTCAAAACTCATGGAGAAAGCACAGCCACATTTGAGTTTGAAAGTAAAAATCATGCACACAAACAAGAAGTCTAAATTAAAACCAAATGTAGTCACAAAGATAAACTATCTCAAAATCATCTCCACCAAACTCTTAAATTTCCCTTGAATCTCTTCACTCACTATCAATATAAAATAAATCTTAAAATAAAAAGGAAAGTGGGCGGCAACGGCGGCGTATGTGGTGGTTGGCACTACATTGGTCTGGATGGATTTGTATTCTCTCAAATGGATCATCTAAGTCTTCTTTCATAATTTTCCAAAAGGTATGTTGGTTTCTCTTCAAAATGTGTCTACATTCAATGAATCTTCTAGAAGTTGCCTCATTTCAAAAGCCAGGTAAATTAATTTTTGTGTCCATTTACTATTTCCCAGGTTTTCACCAAGGGTTGCTTAAGAAACATCTTAAAAAATTCGTCCAAATTCAATGAATCATCAAATATTTACTTCTAGTGCTTAAGAACGGTGTACTTGGCGGTTAAGCATGGAGCTCTCTATTTAACTGATGCTTAAGCATAAGTCTTGGGCAGTTAGGCGCCTCAATTCATTTTTGCACCTTCTTTATTTTTGCTCCAAATTTGATCTTTTTTCTCTCCTTTTATCATTTTTCATCCTTTTGATTGTACCTGAAAGAAAAGCACACATACATTTCATTAAAGTGCAATATCTATAAAAAAATAGGTATAAATATGTGTACATAAAGTCTATATATTTTAGGTGTATCACTTACAAAAAGATGATGCTCCTAAAATTCAAAATGTCAATTTGCCCATCAAAGGTATGAATAGTTTTATTTTAAAAAATTATTGTGTTGGAATCCATTTTCCACATAGTTCTTTCATGTTTTTTATAGAAAACTCCTTTTCAAGAGCAACCTCAAATTGAAATAGAAAAGTGCGTGGCAAGTTCTATGGTGTGCACTACTAATTTGAATGAGACTCCTACTTCATTGCTAAGAGAGTTATGTTCAAATACTTATACACTAACTTTAGCCATTGCACAAGTTGGTGTAGACACTAATTTTAGAAGGAAAAAAAAATATTTATATTGTTGTTGAAAATTTTGATGTAAGAATCAATTTCAAAAGAAGATCAAAATCTTATAAAAGTTTTCTAAATAAAAATTTTTTTCAAATAAGATGAGTCCATTGAAATAAGAGAAGTGCTCATAAGAAGCCATTATCATGAGATGAGTTCCACACACTTTAGGTTGTTCTCACTACTCCATTAATGCACCTTCTATTGAAGAAAAAGTTGCAGAGATGAAACTTATAATGACTGTAATAGAAGAGGTTATTTATAAGAACATTAGGTAAATCCTTAAAAAGGTGAAGTCTGCCTAAATACATTGGGTCTCTTTCTAAAAAAAAAATCACCATTCTTCCATAAGTTGCTTCTATTGAGTATAAAACAATTTTTGTTTTTCTAAAAACGTTGTGTTTCCACAAAAGTTAATATAACTATTGATTGATGTGAACTAAACTAGTCTACATATCTGAACACTTACCAACTCAAGTCAATTATTTTGTTTTGCCTAATTTATGGAAATATTATAAAGTTTTCCTTTCATGACTTTCACTTCACTATAATTTATGCTTTGGTAATGTCTTTAAGCTTCGTATTTGTTAATGAGTTCTCTTAGATGGACTTAAAATTTCTCTTAACTGAGGAAGAATACTATTCAGTTGGAGAACAAACTTAAATAGATAAATAATAAAAAAATTATCATACAAACATAAATTGGTATACATTAAAAATATCTTAAACTCATTATTACGAAACAAAGGAAAATGGTGATCAAATTGCTACAATGTTAAGCATGTCTAAAGCTTCTATTACCAAAATTGAATCTCTAAAAAAAATGTGTGGTGCATTAGAGAAAAAATTCTATGATCTAGAAGGAAAGTTGAGTAATAACAAAAAGATACACTAAAGAATCAAGATGAATTTTTGTTTTTGCTTGCTAAATTGGCTATATATAAAAAATATCACCATGATAAATTCTTGGAAATCATTGAAGATTTTCTAGAGAAGTTGGCCATTAAAAAATTTCCAACTTTTGAATGGTTCATCATTGATTCATTCAATAATTTAATTGAAGAGTCGTGTTCCAATGATGTTCGAAGCATGTAAAAAGTGAGTCAGGCTAATACATAAATTATATTTTTCTTCTTAATCAAAATGAAAGAATGATGTTATATAATTTTTTTATAAATGAATGATTTTTGTTGATAATTACTTAGATAATTTATTTACTACATGAAATTTTTTTTAAATTCATCTTTGAAATTTTTTTAAAACTGGATTTCTGAGATTAAATATATAAAAATCAATTTCAACAAAATTTGATTGAAATAATTTTGATTCAAGTCTTACTCATCACGTTTACTTAGTATATCTCTTCGTTAAGTCATCACTTTTGATGGTTCTAGCCTTATAAAAATCTATATCTTCATGGAGGTAATCATTAGACCCATTAAGGAAGACATTCACACATAATTCATTATTGATTTTGTCGCAAAGGTGGAAGTCTTATATCATTAGCTTAGCTTATGACACAAGGGATCATACTTATAAGTATAAAGACGATTATGGTGTTTAAATTTTAATGAGCATTGATATTCACTAATCAAATTTTGAAAAGCAATGAGGTAATGAAAGAAGATATCTTTAATAATTTACTAGACCATTGAGATTTTTGAGATAAATATAGAGTGGGATTTAGTTTTTTTTTATATGCATCATTAGTCCTCAATGTTTGTTCTTCAATATTGTATGTTTTATTTTCCTTGACTAGTCACATTGTCATTGTTCCAATGACTATCCTTCTCATGTTATAATTTATATTTCTTTTTATGTAATGAGTTGTCTTCGAGTGATCGCTTAGTGGAATAGAAAATCATTTTTCCTTGAGTGCTTAGGATTGGTCCTATGAAAAAAAATCCACTTCACTCCATTTATTTTATCTATTTAAATCTGTTGTGGGTTTTAGCTTCTGCATTTATATTGAGAGCATCACTCCTCTTTTATTCTCATTATTTTCTTGCCTATGTCAAATAAAAGGGATTAGTTTGGGGAATTTTAAAGATAAGAATTTAAAGTATAATTTTATATGATATGATGATTGAAATTCCCTCATATATATATAAGAGTGACAACGTGTCAGAAGCTCAGTCGCTGCCTTCTAGCTAGAGAATTTTTTGGTATGTACAATCAAGAGCAACCAACAATCCTTTCATACAAAATGAAGGTTCTATATTCAGCGGATGATCCTATGGTGCTTATACACCTTTGATAAATTGAGTTGATAGGAAAAAAAAAAGGCAGAGTCCAGTTTATGGAAAAAGGAAACTTGAAAGTGATAGAAGACATCCAAGGAAGTCTCGATCCTACAAGAAAAGCCTTTGTTATATTTGAATGATCAAGTGGATGTTATTCCATCTGTAGGTTCTGCTTGTAGATCACTATTGAGCTGGACAAAGACTCAGTTTTGAGATCCATGAATCAAGATGTCAGTAAAGGTAAAGCTTTTGAAACTGTCCCTCATGCAGATGTTTCCTCAGTATGTAAAGCCTTATGTCCTTTTTTTTTAAGAAAAGGTGGATTTTTTCTTAAGCTAGAACAAAATATGAAGTTGAATGCTGGGTCACACACTCATGCCTTCTTATATGAAGAACTGGATAGCCGATCACTTGAACAATTTGAAATGTTCTATCCTATTTTCTAATTTCCAAACATATCCACTCAGCAATAGGATAGAGCAATTCGTGATTGAGTTTCAATGATTGATTTACATACTAACCATTTTTACCTTTGGACTTTGGTTATTCATAGTGCTTCAATCTAGCTTGAAGCTACATTTGAACAATGATAGATATTTTTGAAAATTCTCGAGGCAAAACCCATTAATCCAAATGAAGGATACTATCAAGTAATTAGTCCCTTGCATTCCCCTACTTATAATTCTTATCTTAAAAAAATTCCCCTCATATGTAAGAGAAGGGGGGAATAGAGGAGAGGGAAAAGTTTTTTAGAACGCTTTCCTTGACCTTATGGACTTCCCAGATATCTCTTTCACAATCATTTTTTTTGTATCTCCCTCCTATACCCAGAAGCTCTCAGAACCTTATACCAGATCTTTGAGTCCAATGAATGTACAAAACACTCATCCCAAAAAATATTCAACATCCTAAGAGGTGTAGTGATATTAAATATTAATAATCAAATAATTTAAATAATTTAAATGATTGATCTTGATGAGACAATTTGAAAAAAAAAATGAATTTCATGTAAATGAGTTCTAATTGTTAAAGTACGATAAATTAACTTAAATTTATAGCTCTTGATATCAATTTACAACTTAGAGGTTTCCATTAATGGATTTTATATTTTGCTAGTAGTTGATGAACTCGAGCTAGTTCATGACTTTGATGAACTTCGACTAATATTTTGTACATGCAATGAATTGTCATGATTGAGTTCTAATATAAATTCAATATAGTTGAATCCATATACATAAATAATGAGACTTTATGAAGGTTTCAATAAATGAACATTTATTATTGTAACATTTAGTAGTAAAATTCATATATAAAAAAGAATTGATTAAATATGTACTTATATATGAACAAAAAAATCTTTTCTATAAATATTCATAAAATGTGTTTTTATCTTTTTTTGAGTAATCTTATGATGTTTTTCTCAAGTTTCCTTAAGTAATTTTCATAGAAGAAAAAAAAAGATTATCCTTAAGCTTCTTTAGCTACACCTACATAATTCTATTCTGAAGGCTTTAGCCTTATCATAAAAGAGTATTCATGCCATTGTTAAGCTTATATTTAAGTTCATTCCATTTTCCATTAACCTTAAGTTAATAAATATTTCCTATATTTCAATATCAAAACCTATTAAGGGTAGACGCTTCCTAAACTCAACAAAAAAGCATCAACAATATATTGCCATTTATTTTGCAGAAATAGTACAAATTTTAGGAAAAAAATCTTTTGAGAATGAATATTAAGTGATTGGTAATTCAATAAATAGAAATCATGAGTACATAAAATAAAAAGGGCATTATTTAAATAGAAAAAAATTAAGTCGCCCCGCTTCCAAGTCCTCAAAATATTTTTTAATGCAAAGGTTTAACTTTTAATTTGGTAGTCTAACTTATTTCTAAATGATATATGGCTATGCTCATGTTGGCTCCATCTTTTCGATTACCAGATTATAAGCTGAAAAAACTACCTTCAATAATATTAAGTTTCGAAACTTAAACTACTTCTCTTTGATAATTAAATAATAATTTTCTACCGACCTTCTGTTATATTTTTCTTTCTTTAAAGCTGACTAAATTTTAAGCTCATCAAATAGGTCCACCACAGTATATAAGCCTTCTTCATTTATACTGCTCCATTTATCATGTTTGGTCACTTCAAAATCTTATGCAGGAACCACTCATTGGCTATGATTTTTGAATTCAATTGGAATTATTACTTTAGCTCTATGAGATAGAATAAATGATGTCTACTTTGTAGAAGTTGATGCAGTAATTGTATGTGCCTAAGGTACAAATTTAAACAGCTCAACCCTTTTGCTCATAACTCATGCCTTCTTTTTTTTGAGTATGTTTAGAATGTACTTGTTTACACTTCTATTTGACCTTTTATTTTTGTGTGGTAGCCTAAATCAAACTTTGGGTGGATTGTTGAACTTTGACTGAAGTTTTCAAATTTTTTTTAGTAAACTATATTTCATTATTATTGATGATAGCAATTGAAAATCCACATTTGAACAATCTAACTTTCCCCAATTTTGAATCCTAAACTCTTCACAACATTCCATTAAACCAATTTGAACCTTCAATTGGACTAGACCAAAGCTCAAACCTAACCTAATTCAACTCAAACAAAAATCCTCAGTTTTGCCCAATATTCCAAATCTCACCAAATTGAACCCTTTCAATTTCCACTCAATTGACTTTGCAATTTTTTATGACAATTTTCTAATCAAATTGGTCAAACAATTGAGACAAATCCAAGCTCTAGCCAAGCCTAAACCCAAGTTCAAGCCAAATCCATGATTTTGAACCCAAACCCTAATCCCACTTGGAGCCACTTGGTCTAGTCCAACTTGGACCACCACAACTACCATTTGGTTTCTAAAAATCACACTAGATCCTCCTAGCAAACCTTAGAGGTGCCATTCACCAAGGGTCCAATGATTTGGGGATCTATTCTCATTTTTTGGCTAAATGACCCAAGCTTGTCTTCACTTGACTAAACTCCCATCCTAATCACAATTAACCTTTCCTGTGGCTCCCATTACCTTGCTAACCACCTCCCCTGGACTAGCCTACAGACCTAGTGGTTCGAAAACCCAAAACTAAAAGAGCCTTCCCCATGGTTTGAACCCAATTGCAGCCATCCAATGTGGCTTACCCCTATTGGTAACTTGCGTCGCTCAGCCCTCCACATAAGCACCATTTTCCACCCCTTAGATTGTTCTACTAGACACCATGACCATCACTATTTAAATCTCCCCTCTCATGGCCAAAGAGAGAGTGCTGACAATTGCTTAGGGAGAGCCTTCCAAATTGCTTATAGAGCTTCCTCCAATCATCCTAAGTTCAATCTTCCCATTTTCAGCCACTGAAATCCACTATCCAAGCTCACTTTAATCACCCAAATCTAGGGCTTTTTTTGTCACTCCATAAAACTCTCCAAAATTTCAAATTAAACCACCTTCAAGCTTTCTCAGACCAAACGAGGATGTTTCCCATTGAAATCCCCATTCTGCATGCCCTCTACACTTGACTTTGACCAAGGCCAGACCACCCTCCTATTGAGCTCATGCATAGCTTCAACCCCTACTTGAGCAGGCACTTGAAAGAGGTTTGCCAGCTCACAAGGAAGCTTTAGAACAAACGAAATTGAGGTCTCACCTCTTGGCAAAGGTATAATCCAAAAACCCTAAAAATGCTCTCATTTTCATTAATTTTGAATTATACTTGTATTTCATACGTATGTGACCGTATAAATAGGTTTGCCTTGATTAGATGAAACTGTAGGGACAATCCCCATGTTATTTAGTTGAGTATCGAGTGAGATCTTAGGGTTTTAGTGTGGACGGTTTTGGTTTAGAACAGATAGGGTGATGAAGGAATGTCGTTAATTTGCACAAGTATTGATCGAACAACAGAAAAGGAGTCGGACAGGAGAAACATTTCATAAAGAGCGGGTTACGTTGCAGCTGGCGAGGAAGGCGACATTAAATGGGAGTGCACCACGTGTGCTTTCGGAGCCGTGGAGGATGAGTCGTTTGTAGCGTGGATAAGTCAAAAAATGGGCATTTTCTGGTTTAATTAAATAGTAATACTTTAAGAAGTCATAACTTGGTGTGGAAAAGCCATAAAAATAAAGTAAAACTACAATTTTGCTTAGTAAATAGAGGAGAAAATTATGGAATAAAAGAAAAATTATTTGTCATGTATTTTATTTTTAATTCATTAAATACTCCATAGAGTATTTTAATTATATTTAATTAAATATTAATCATTTTGGCTGGAAATTTAAAGGGCTTCTTTTGCATGTAGGTAGAGAAGTTCTGATTTTTCTGTGACAGAGAACACCTCAAACCTTAAAAAACCTAATTTTCAAGTCTAATTACCTATTTTGTTCAAAATAATTATATAAATTAAAATAAAAGTCAGAAAAATACAGGAGTTATTTTTGTAGGTTCCCTGTGGTTAGACGACTCTATGAAAAAATTAAAATGATTTTAAAAAATTATGTATATTATTATAGCTAGTTAAACCATTAAAATAATTATAATATCATTCAAAAAAATATGAAAATGGTTCCACACTATAAATAATGATCATTTTAACCCTTTACAAAAATTTGAAACTCATTTGAAATATATTTAATATCAAAGTCTATTTTTCAATTAAAATTAGATTTTTGCATTAAAATAATTATAACAAATAAAATATAATTAAAATAATTATGAAAGTGGCTTTATGTGTTTCTTCTGATTAGGGGCGTCTAAAAAATTAAAATTGATATTAAAATAAATAGTTTATTTTTGGGCTATTTTTAAATTTAAAAATAATTTAAAACAAGTAAAAATAACTAAAAATTGCAAATATATAAAAATGCACAATAAAATATTCCTAATTATTCTCTGATTAGTTGGAACCCTTTAAAATGTTTTCCCTAATTTTTCTAATTTAGTTATGTATTTTTAAATGCTAAAATTTATTTTCTTTAACATTTCATTCATTTAATTATAATAAATAAAATAAAAATCACAAAAATGAAAAGTTTGTTTCTCTCAGTTCTCTAGGCTTAGAGAAACTTAATATAAATATAAAAAAATAATTTTTGAAATTAAATTATATTTTCTATTTAATTAATCAATAAAGTCAATAATTATTTTTAATAATTGTAATATAACTCAAAAAATCATGAAATTTGTTCTAAGTGGTTATCTAACCTAAGTGAACCTCCAATAATTTTCCTATGAGCAGAAACATTACTTTGAATAATAAATAAATTAAATATTGTAAATCCATTTTTGGAATAAACTAACTATTAATAATTAAATAAAAATCATAAAATCATAATTACTCCTTTGATATTTTAATTGAGCCATGAGTGGGGTAACATAGAAATTTTAAAGTAATTTGAGGTGTATTTGATGAGTTATGAAGTGGAGAGCCCAAAAGAAAAAATGATAATTTTATAATTTTGATGCCATAAGTAAATTTTAGGATTAATCAAAGGATAAATGGACAATTTTGGTTATAATAAACTCTTTTAGCTGTTTGAAACAAAATAGTTTAAGAGGTAGAAACCAATTTGTCACATTTTAACAATAAGGGTTAAATTGTAATTTTCTAGAATTATTATGACTTGGAAGTCAATTTAACTGGATGATCCCAAGGTAGTGGGCTTATGTTGAAATATAATAACTTAATTATTTAAAGCCCCTAATTAGTGATTAGTTGATAAGTGTGATCTTCAATGAGAACTAAAATACACTTCATTTAATATTTCAAGCTATTACAAATTTACCATGAATATTGGATTTAAGGGCTTAGTAGTGACCTAGGCTTGATATTTAAATTTATTTAATGAGAATTAGAAAAGAGAAACATGATTAATTAATAAATACCCTTAAACATTATGAGCCCAACTTTAATTATGGGTTCAAGATTTTTAATGACTTGAGCTTGCCTTAAGGGCATCCACTCACATAATTCTTAAAAAAAACATTGAGTGAATGTCTAAGTACCCCCACTGATGGGATAATTTGATATTAAGGTTCATTGAGCATAGGACAAATCAATTCATTTGAACTTAATTTAACTTTGGATGATTAATTAAACTATATAATAGGTTCAAGTGAAATGGAAACATTTCAAGCGGTTTCAAATGTTGTTTAGGGTTATGCCCGAACATTTTTATGATCTTTTGGATATTTTGAAGAACCAATGAACTTATTGCTCTTTATTCAAGAAAATCATCTTTTAAAACTTTTAGGGACCCACCAAGTTATGCTTCAGGGCCCGATAATTAACTTAAATCAATAGAAATGCCCTACACTACTTATCCTACATTAATTTACCCAATGCTCAAGGATTTAAGTCTTATCTAAGGCATTTAAATCCTTGTAAGCAACTGGGAATATTTGTTTTTTTGCCGCATATTGATCATTAGGCTTGTGTAAGTATGAGGTCTAGGTGGTTAGGGCCATGAAAATAATGCTAATGTGTGCTAAAATGAGGGATACATCATAGGACTTAGAATAGTATCTCCTACCTCAATGACCTTTAATAAATGGAGAGGATAAAAACCGATGATATTATTTGACGACTGATGATCACTCTCAATAATCTTAAGTTGTTTGTTGTCCTAGCTTGATTAAATTAATTAACTAATGGACTACATCACTCTACAAAATTTTTTAAATGAAAATACCATTAAAAAAATCTCTTTTGCATGATAAAACAAGTCCTACCTGCATGAAAACTAAATTTAAAAAAGAAAAATATATAAAGGTCCATGGTTAATCACATGGATTGAGGTTAGGGCTGTCTTCTATAGAGTTTGGATTGAGGTTGGGGCTATCTTCTATATATTTTCAGGTAGGTAACTCTTACTCAAGGTTGGGACACACACTATCCAGCTTTGAGCCCCCACCTTTACTAATGTCATACACTTAGTCCCGATCTTCTATAGAGTTTCCCTCCTCGTTGATTTAGGCTAAGAGTACTCTAAGAGAGTCATCTAAAGCCGCGGTATAAAGTATCAACGGTTTCGTGGGATAGAGGCTGCCAAAACAGAAGGTGTCATTAAATATTTTTTAACGTCCTCAAAGGCCCATTGGCATTTCTTTTCCCAAATAAATTTGGCATCCTTTTTAATTAATGCCGAGAAAGGTTGACACCTACCTGAGATATTAGAAATAAAGGGTGTCAGATATGCCAACTTCCCATAAAAGGAACGTAGCTGTTTCAAGATTTTAGGGGGAGGCATTTCCAAGATAGCTTTAATCTTATCCAGAACGTAGCTGTTTCAAGGTTTTAGGGGGAGGCATTTCCAAGATAGCTTTAATCTTATCCGGGTCGACCTCGATTCCCCGATGACGGACAACGAATCCTAGAAATTTCCCGGAGGTTACGCCAAAGGCACACTTTAAGGGATTCATTTTAAGGTCATATCATCGTAACTGTTCAAACACGAACCTCAAATAGTACAAATGATCTATTTTTTGTTTACTTTTAATGACCAGATCATCCACGTAACATTCTACTTGATTGTGAATGAGGTCATCAAAAATCTTCGTCATTGCACGCTGATATGTTGCTCCAGCGTTCTTTAGGCTGAACAACATCACTATGTAGCATAAAATTCCAATCGGTGTTCTGAAAGTTGTGAGCGTTGCATCCTCGGGAGCCATCTTAATTTGGTTATACCCCGACGATCGGTCCATGAAGGAGAAAATTTCATGTGTGGAAGCGATGTACACCATCATTTCTGGTACAAGTAGTGGAAACTCATCTTTTGGACATGCCATGTTCAAATCCTTGAAGTCGACACAAACGCGGATCTGTCCATTTTTTTTTAACCGGTACAATATTGGCTAACCACGTGGGGTACTGCTCCTCTTTAATAAAGTTGGCATCTATCAAATTCTTTACCTCGGCGATGACTTGTTGTTCTATCTTGAGGCGCATTCTCCTTTGAGCTTGTTTTACTGGGGTTACATTCGTGTGCACCACAAGTTTATGGACTGCAACCTCTGCTGGCAGCCCTGACATTTCATCGTAGCTCCATGCAAAGCAATCTTTGAATTCTATTAATAGTTTGACCAATTCTACAAATTCTTCGTCATCAAGTAGAGAACTTATAAACGTAGGTCGGGGTCGTTCTTCAGTCCCGAGCTTAATCTCTTTCAATTCATCGACAGTGAGTTTAATTTCTTCCTCAAATTCGAGCGGAGCTACTTCTATTGGTTGATCAACAGAGTCATCCTCCACATCAAGGCAATCCTCTTCTGACTCCTTAGTAACAACCAAGCAAAATTCAGAATCATCGACTGGTCCCACTGTACCAAATCCAAGACCTTCTTTTGAATTGGGAGCTCGACTTTTAGTATTCCACAATTTTTTCAAAAGTTGAAATTTATCTTTTGGCATTTGTTTTGGTAAATGTCCCTGTTCAATTAACTTTTTAACACAAGGAGTTTTGGTAAGTGTCCCTGTTGAATTAACTTTTGAACACAAGGCGAGAAGTAACCAAAAGATAGTTGTTTTGGTAAGTGTCCCTGTTGAATTAACTTTTGAACACAAGGCGAGAAGTAAACAAAAGGCATTTCCATTAATTCATTAGAATCAACATCCAAATTTACATGTTTTTCAAGCTCAGTAGAGGTAGAAGCGCTGTAAAATTTAATCGGCTTTCAACCAACACTACAGACTTCCTTGACCTCTAGACTCTCAACTTTTTTGAGGGAGAATTGGAGTGAGGGTCATAGTATGCACATAGTGGTTTATCCGATCATACATTATTTCATATTCATTCTTCTCTATATCTTCTAGGGATATCTCGTACTGAGGCTTCTTCTGCTTAGTGATCATTACCTTATCTTCAGAACTGTTTTCATTAGGGTCTAGTCCTTTCAACAATTAAATTGATCTTTCCTCGTCCGCGTCCCCGGCCTCGACCTCGGGTGCGTGAACTAGAAAAACCTCCACCAACTTATCGTAGGGGAGTGGTAGAAGGTTGTTGAAGCGGAGTTGTATGGCCTCCTTTTTGTGATTCTCCCGAATCTTTATCTCTGTTTGTCAAAATTTCACGCGAGGAGACAGTCTTTTTTGGAGGCGCGTAGTAGGCAGCATCTTCATGGATACCAACTTCATGCACTGAAAATGGTTGTAGATCTCCCTTAATGCAATTTTCTTGACCATCTTTGCGGCATTTAATGCACTGGTGTAGGGATGATGGAACCATATTATGCTCATGAATCCATGGTCGACCCAATAGAGCGTTAAAAGAGGTCTCGGCGTCGATGATATGAAATTTAACGGTTGTTACGATTTCACCAACCTTCATGAGTAACAAAATTGATCCATGGGCTCTTTCTCCCTTTTGATTGAATCCTCTTAACATCATCTTATCGGGGATGAGCTCTTGAACGTCGAAGTCCAAATATGCTAATGTCCGTAGACTCATCAAGTTAAGAGATGCTCCAGGATCTACTAAAACTCTGGATAACACAAATCTGCCAATGTTGCAGAGATGTAGAGCGGACGGTTATGGTCGGCAGTACCGAGCAGCATGTCTTCATCTGTGAAGGATACCCCTGACTGTTCTCCCAACGAGCAAACTTCATATGAGGATGTGCTAGCCGACTGAGCTAAGAAAATTTTTGGAACTAGCAAAGCTGTAACCAGAGATTCTCTCATCTCCTTTGATAGTATCAGAGCGTCGTAGATGCTTAGTCGGGCAGGCAACTTCCTAAGATGAGCTAGCACTTTGTAGTCTACTTTATATGCTCCTCCGATTTTGTCTTGATTATGTGGTTCTTCCACTAACGGAGGTGGGGGTACCTCTTCTCGAGTCAGTATCTGTTTTCCTTTATCTGTTGGAGCTATTCTTGGTGGTAACACTTTCCCGCTCCTCAAGTTAACTTCTGTGATCTCTTCGAATCTTCAGGTGTCTTTTCCTCTTCATGGGAGAGATCTAAGTTGATGGCAAACGGTGCACCATGACGTTTGAGAGTTGGTCCTTCGTTGTCGGTACTGTCATAAGCGGTATCATTGAGTTCTTCTTTGTCCTTGACAACGAGTTCATCAGACTTAAGTACGATTTGAGGATCATTTTGGGGATCGAGATCACAACTAGCTTGTTCATAATCAGTCACGTTATTACCAGAAATAGTCAAAAAGTAGCCGAAATCACAATCATTATATTCATAAGACCCCAGAGGGATAAAAAGATTATCATACAAAGTCAAGGGTTCGAGGATTTTCTTCCCCAAATTTCAGACAACCAATCTAGTAGAGGCAGCCCCTATCCTACCCCCCGTGCTATCAATCTTGGCAGCGACGCTTTTATTTTTCTTGTTCTTTGTCCTTGATGATGACGGATTTTTTGGCGAAATCTTCATCTCGGGCTTGGTATGCTGCAGACTTTGAATGGAGGCTTGTTTTGATGCAGAATGTAGCTTATTTCGTATCTTCTTGGATGATCTGCTCCATACCTGATTCCATTCTTCTTTGGTATTTGTAGAAGCTTGTTTCAATGAATCCTATATTTGATTGAGGACACTCTTGAGTTCATCCCAAGTTGTACTCCATCCATTTAGAAGCTTGTTTCGATGATTCCTGTATCCGATTGAGGACCCTCTTGAGTTCATCCCAAGTTGTACTCCATCCATCTATTCCAACATATGGATCAACTGGGGAGATTGACTCAGCTGAAATCATGTTTATGGAACCTAGAAGCTTGTTTCGATGATTCCTGTATCCGATTGAGGACCCTCTTGAGTTCATCCCAAGTTGTACTCCATCCATCTATTCCAACATATGGATCAACTGGGGAGATTGACTCAGCTGAAATCATGTTTATGGAACCTTTTTTAGGTTCTCTCAAATACTCCTTTGGGATTGTTATATTCTCTTCCTTGAGGTTCTTTTCGAGCTAGTCTTTAAAGATGAAACATTTGTATATAGTTTGCCCAAGCAACCGATGGTATGGGAAATAATTTGGTTCATTCTTCTTATCTACCTCTTCGGGTTTCCTTGGATCAGGCAGTTTGAATTCTGGTTTCTTCATCAAGTTTTTAAATATTTTAGGTACAGCTTCATCTTCAAAGGAATAAACAACTTTTAGTTGCTCTAACAAGGATATTCTTTTACCCGTTGTTCGAGGTGATCCCTCCTAAGGCGACCATTGGTTGGATTGGCTACTCTGTTTCTGAGAGTACTGTGACAAAGACTGACGATGATCTTCTGCATATATCTTTATCGGATGCTTTCCTTTGTTGACAGCTGTGACTATCCCTGATTTCTTTTCGAACACTCTGGTCGCCTTAGCCTTTTTCGTGCGGCTCCATGTGCTTCATTTCTTCTTGAAGACTGCTGGATTTTCTGAGTAGTGTTTCGAAGGATTTGATGGTGAGTCCCTTAAGCATGAAAGCTACTGACCCATGAATGCTTTTGAGTAGAATCTCAACCTGGTGAGTCCCTAGAATGCTTTTGAGTAGAATCTCAATCGCTTGATGTTCCTGTAGCTGAGGTTCACATTTCATGGTAAGGTTTTTCCACCTCAAAATATAGTCTATCAAGGTTTCAATAGGCTTCTGCTTCTCCATCATGAGCTCTCCAATAGACACATGATGTTGCGTCCCAGCAAATCTTTCCACAAATAGCTGTTCCAACTTAGAAAATGTTTTAACTGACCCGTTTGGCAAGTCAGCGTACCAATCAAAAGCAGTCCCTGACAAGCTACTGACAAACTGCTGGCAGAGTAGAGCTTCGCTATTCCTCGTGTTTCCACAATTGGCTCGAAAATGTGCTATGTGCTTTTTGGGATTTCCAGTCCCATCGAATATCTTGAAGTTCGGGGTCACAAAACCCTTGAGGAAAGGGACGGCATTGAACTCCTCTGGGTAAGGTCTACCCTTTAAAATTGATGCACCGCCCTTGAACTGGGCTAAGGCCTCCCGTACTTATTCAACCATTTGCTTGAACTCTTTTTTTAGCATGACACATGATGGAGAATCCTTCTTTGGTTGTTCTTCTTTGTCTGTCAAAGTAGCCTCCCTCCTTCCATCTGCGATGTGTATTATTTCTGGCTGATTAATCTCTGGAGAAGCCAATCTTGGGGCTTGGGATTGCCCCTGAATGGTGGCCATGGCGGTCATAGCTGCAGTCATCTCTTCTATTCTTTTCTACAGTAGAACAACATGCTCATCCCTTAGGAGGATAACCTTACGCAGCTCATCTACGGCGTTCTCTTCAGTGAGGGGTTGAGCCTTGCGCGCAGATGTGGTAGCTCTGGTTTCGATCACATGGACATCCTTGAAATCTTCCTCCAAGTAATCACTGTAATCAAAATCCTCATTGTCACTATTGAAGGAAACTCCATGCTCTTGAGCTAACTCAAAAATCTCGATTACGAATTTCTCAACTTTTTCCTTCATTATCGATTCCTTGATTGCTTTAATATCTGGAGGACCCTGATGGAAATCCTCAACTTGTTACTCCATCTCGCTGGCTATTGTCACAACGATGTTAGATATTTCAGGCACTGGTTTTACTTCCTGCCCTACAGGCTCACTAAACGGTATCAGTGCAGCAACCTTGGGTACCCATACCCTCTTCTTCTTCGACGATGATGCCTCAGGACGGGATGTCCTAGTAGAGACACTGGTATGTCGAGGGAAGGTATGCTCCCCGTGGTGTAGACCGGCTACACTGTCAGGTAATCATCCTGTCTTTCTTTCTGTGATTGCAGGAATGACTGGTAAACTTCTCAGACCCAATCTTGACTTAATTGACCAGCGACCTACGATCCTGGTGGTGGTATGGTCGGTGGCGGCTATAGCAGTATCAACTTGGTTTCCCAAATGGAACCAGACGGGAATACCGGTAGGTAACTTTATAGTTGACTTATGAGATTTTCCAGCGGACCTAACATCCTTCAAAATTTCATTATTCATATGGGGGAAATTGCATTTCCCACTCATTTAAGTAATTCACTAATTGAACATCCTTATTTAGCAACAAGCCTTCTGAAGATTACACTAACTCGGGTGATGGGGCTGAATTTCTTTCCCTTCTCACCATGTCCATGAGGTGATGGTAATGTCTCGGGTGATGGGGATGAATTTCTTTCCCTCCTCACCATGTCCATGAGGTGATGGTAATGCGACAGCAATCTTCTGGATACTCTCATATCCATCAGTATCTATCAGAGGATGGAAACTACTCCCTCGTAGAAGTGGATAAATCTCTCGTAGTACCTCTTCAACTTGATGAGGCTCCTCCTCAATAGGTGTGTTTTCAGGAGCTTGGGCTTTGATGGCCCTCCAAACTCTTCTATTGTGGTTCCTTCTTTGAGTTCGGGCCAGTGGTACTGTCCTTGAGCTTAACCCGACCTCAAACACGGGTGGCGAAACAGTTAATCCTCCAGTCAAATCTTCAACGACTATCACTTATTTTCCCTTAGCAGTAGCAGAGATAGCAGGCTTGATGACAATAGCTTTAGCCTTCTTGCAGGCAGGGAAGTCATGAAGGCAGTTCAAACTGAATTCTGTAGATGGCTCTTGAACTTTCGGANCATATCCATCAGTATCTGTCAGAGGATGGAATCTACTTCCTCGCAGGAGTGGGTAGACTTCTGGTAATACCTGTTCAATTTGATGAGGCTCCATCTCATCAGGTGTGCTCTCATAAGTCTGGGCTGTGATGGCCCTCTGAACTCTCCTATTACGGTTCCCCCTTTGAGTTCGGGTCAGTGGTACAGTCCTTGAGCTTGACCCGATCTCAAACACAGATGGTGGAACAGTTAATCCTTCAGTCGAATCTTCAACGACCATCACTTCTTTCCCCTTAGCAGCAGCGGGGATAGCAGGCTTGATGACGGCAGCTTTAGCCTTCTTACTGGTAGGGAAGTCTTGAAGGCAGCTCAAACTGAATTCTGCAGACGGCTCTTGAACTTCTGGGGTAGCGATCTTCATTACCACGAACGGGGCATTCCCGAGGATAACCTCGAGGTCTTCAAATCCAGCTACGAACTTGATGGTGGGAGCGACGTTACGGGCGTTGCGGTCCGTTGGCCGGTTGCAGGGTAAAGTCAGTGCTGGGTAGGCCATCATAGCGGGCTTTAAAATAGAAATTTTAGGGTTAGCTATATGGCCAAAAACCTCAAAATCTTTAGTGCGAGCACTTAAAATGGAGATTAATCTGTAGACCGGGTGGGTCTTAATTTATAGGTAATTTTAACATCTTTATTCAAAAAGGTGGAAAATTTAATTAATATTTCAAAGTGCGTGCAGCACAACACGATTTGGTTTAATTTACGAAATAGCGACTCATATCTGGAAGGGAGATGTGAAGCAATTTTAGGACCCAGTGCGGGACCCAATTAGTGGCAGAAAATGCCCAGGTGGAATTAGTCCACCGACACACCTATTGGGGGTCTGACCCCACATAAAAAATTTAAAAAGTCCTTAATGGCCTTCTGAACCCCTCTATTCAAAGATGGTTGAATAGCTAGTCCTGAAGTGCAAGGAGTTAGCTGTACTTTCCCAAGACAGAAATGGGTAAAGTATGCTAACAGAAGAAGGGTAATTTTGTCCAATAGGGACATGGACATATTAACGATGTGTGAAGATTCTTGATTTGTATGGAGAGAAAAGCTTGTCCCCAGCGGAGTCGCAAGAAGCTGTCGGCGCTATATCGGGTTGGTTTGTGGGGAGTTGCCCGTAAGAACTTGTCGGTCATCGGAATCAAAATCTTGCCGCCCGCTTCGGAAGGACGTTGAAGTATGAAATCAAATNTTTATGGATCAACTCTTGGTTTATATTGTTCATCTAATATAATTTTGTGCATACAGATTGAAGGACTGATTCAATTAATATCACCTATGGTCGAACCAAAAGCTTTCTTATATCTTTTTAATGTATCTAACAGTCTTTGCTTTTGCCGATCATTTACTTCTGAAGATATAATAACAGTTAATGTAGATGCGTCTCCTAAAAATACATACTTTAAGTGACTAGGAAATACATTCATCTCAAGTTCAGTTGGTTTTATAATCGATGGAAATAGATTTTATCATTATTTTCCGTAATATCCAACATCTCAAATATTTCCTGAACATAATCTAATTTTTCATTTTCCAATTCGTCCAAAATAACTTTATCATTCTTTTCAAATTGTTTCTTCTTGTCGGCGTTATTTCGGGTTGGTTTTTAGGGTTGGCCGTAAGAAGCTGTTGGTCGTTGGAATCAAAATCCCGTCGCCCGCTTCGGAAAGACATTCAAGTATGNTCAAATAAACTAAGGAAAGTATGACGTCCGTTTAGTCTGCGAAACCTTTGTATTTGCT
>JXCR01143193.1:196736-337408 GCA_002079205.1 Phalaenopsis hybrid cultivar | reverse complement strand
CGCTATAGTTAATTACATCCTAAATGACCGAAGTCACTTAAGAAGACTCTCGATAAAAATCAGGAAATATTATCTTCAAAGAATTTCAAAGGGTAGGAATCTTTAACAAAATCGGACGTAGAGGTGTGAAAGGGGATTTGATTCAAATTTGGAACATTTTATAGTAGAACCCAAAGGAAGAAGAACTAGGGGATGTCATGGATCCAGAGGAGAACCCTCGTGACATCCCAAGCTATCCTAATGTTTGGCTTCAGTTTTGAGGAGAAGTATTTAAGTGTTGAATCCTGTCAATTTTATTTAGTTAGGGCTTATATTTGTGTGAAAAATTCACACGAATAGCCTGGAATATTTGAGGATTTAGGTCATGATAAATGATAACCTTGGAATCCTAAGACGAGTTAGGGTTTATATTGTATAGCAGGGCTATGCCAAGGCCTAAAGATAAGGTGAGGATCTACGTTGCATAAGCAAGTAACCTCGAAGTCCTATGGCTTTGTTGTTTAAGTCTAAGGAAGGAAGATTGGTTTATCTTGGGAAGACAGGTTTCCTATGGCTTTATTGTTTAAGTCTAAGGAAGGAAGATTGGTTTAGCTAGGGAAGACAGGTTTTGTGTTGAAGATGGCCGTGCTGCCCACCATGCTAGCTCCAAGCTCCTTGCCGCGACAAGTTTGAGATATCTAGGAAGATGGTCGTGCTGCCCACCATGCTAGCTCCAAGCTCCTTGCCGCGACGAGTTTGAGTTTCTAGCGTGTCAAGTTATAATGTCAAATCAGGTGGACCTATGGTTGAAGTTATTTAAATTTTATGAGGGCATATTAAAGTTTATTAGAGAGACACCGGTTAGGATCCTACGGTTCCCTCATTCCCGCATCACTAATTTCTATTGGATTCAATTAGTCCAAATGAACTTACTAAACCCAACTTAGTGAGCTCCATAATTTCAATTAAACCGTGCAAAGCCTCGTTAGCAACCATAGGTTACCTCATCCAAGGGATTCCCGATCATCCGATAGAGACGTCTTAATTTAGTTGAAGTTGTGGTTTTGTGTCATGTTTGTGATTAAATTTTGAGTTGTTTTATATTTTGAATGTTGTGGCGGCGAATTTTGTCTTGGTTGATTTTAGTTTTTGTTTTGGGTTATGGTTATGGTTAACATGCAAGTTTATGTAGGTAAATTCTAGCACGAAACTTGTAAGGAAAAGGCAGAAGAAAAAATANTCTTTTCTTCTCAAATGAATTTCCAGATTCTTAATACTTCAAAATATAATTTTCTTTACTTTAAATAGTTAATTATAATCTTATTCTCTTATACTAAATATCTTAAGTAACAAAATTAATTTTCATTACAAAAATATTTCCTTAAATCTACCGTAATATTTAAATAATTGTAAAAAATATAGTTACCTCAATTAAATTCACTACAGAAAATCATATAAATAATTTTTGAAAACATTGAAATAAAGGACATCTAATAGGTAATCTTTTTCTTTCCTCTCCCAAACTTAAATTTTTAAATTTGAATTAATACAGGTGGAAAGAAAAACTATAAATATAAATCATACCTCAGTATTGTAGGCATTTTCATCATTCTGAAATTTCTGCAAGCCTTCTCAATTTTTTACTTCACCTAGTCTGTAATATTAGGAGCTTCCTACACTATAAATCATTAGAGGAATTTCTGGGTAATGAAATTTTGAAATAAGTATAAAACTAAAACATTAAATAAGCACAATATTTCCTAACACTGGGTAATGAAATTTTGAAATAAGTATAAAACTGAAACATTAAATAAGCACAATATTTCCTAACACAATCACAATACTAAACAATTAAAACTTAAAAATGCGAAATGAAAATCACATTACAATCCACAATTCTACTTAATATCTATTGAACTACACATGCAAATTTTAACTATCACACTAACTTTATAAAAATTAAAATTATCCAAGTACACAAAATGAAAGTCCAAATACATAAACATCCATTTTATTACAAAAAGATTGCATAAAATAAAAATACAAACATAAGTACGTCAATTTCATTCAATATCAAAATCCCAAGCTATATCTTCATCGCCTTGATCAGCAGGTGGATTGGGTTGATACTGAGAATATCGGGGGCATTTAGGAAACGTAACATCAGGCTCTCCTCGGTAGTGTCGGGCTTGAGCTTCACAATAGGCTACATCAAAATTTGAATGCATATGCAGCTACTCACTATCATAATCATGTAGACTTTCTAAACCTCCAATCCTTTCACTTACCAATTCTATGCTCTTCCGTTGCAAGGACAACTCATTCATCAAATCAGAGAGGGTAGGGAAACTAGAAGGTGGAAGGTCATAACTTGTAGAGGGGACATCTCTACTAGTAGAAGAATCTTGACTTCTACTCCCAGTTCTCCATTTCTCATGGTATTCATAAGTTTTCAAATTAGCTTTACTAATGCATTTCATAGGATAAACCCATTCTTCATCTCCAAATTCTGCTCCAGAAAGTTTGCAAATTGGATAAATAAGTTCAGGATGTCCTAGACCTCCACTAGTCTCACTCTTTGCCGTAGTTAATATATTCTTAAGAATTATTTTCCCCACATTTATAGTTCTACTATTCTGAATACAGAAATTCAGAATAGCTCTATCCCTAGTTACTTCTATCCCTAGTTAATTCTGAAATAGTGTCAAGCCTTAGAGGTGGCATTCACCATGGAACCAGAAAAATTTACCCGTTCTCGCTGCTTTATCTTCCATGTTCCTTTCCCATCAGTGAGAAAGTTGATCACATAATTGAGGGGGCCTTCCATCGTACTAAAAGATTCATATTGGCAGTTGTAAGAGTCTGGGACTTCATAAAAAGTGTTGATGCGGGCGACAGTAAACTCAAAATGGAATCCAAGCACTTGAAAGATTCCGTCATTAGAAAAAATCACATTGGCGTAGAACTCCTTCACAACATTTGCATCCTATTTATTGGTGGTGTAACAAATGTTTTCCCACCTCCGCTCGGTAATAACGCGTTCGATTTTTCCTTCTGGACTTTCAAAAACTCGATCTTGTATGCGCTTCTTTCCTTTAAATATGGAAGTACATTTTGTTTGAGGCATCACATTGACGAAGCGAGACTCGACGAACTCAACTCTTTTTTTTTTCTTGGAGTCATTTTAATCTAATCAAATTATAGAAAAATTACAAAAATTACTTCAAATATGTAAACCATGGCTTCCAATAGTAATTCTAAGAGTTCAACAATAAGATCCATGAATTTCTTTCCAAATTTTCTTCACATTCCCAAATTCTTCGGATCTCCTCAAGGTGGAATAAATTACTAAGTTCCATCAATTTCTTCCCAATATTTTCTTCACATTCTCAAATTTTTGGGATCTCCTAAATGTGGAAGAAATCATTTCTGCCCAATATTTTCTTCACATTCTCAAAATTTTTGGATCTCCTCAATGTGGAAGAAATCCATAGTGAAAATCAAATATTTTTAGCGGAGTGAAGCTCTTACCTAGAGATGATCAAATCCGGTGTAAAAAAGCCTTGAAATTGCCTCCTAATCCAAGATCTCTCAAGCCCTAGGTCAAAAATGACAATTTTAGGAGGAAGGGGATAATGAACAGTTGCGGTTGACTGGTCAAAATCATGGTTAAAGGTGTTTTTCTTGAGCTCGCCGTTGGTGGGGTCAATGGTGTCGTCGTGCTCATTTGGAATTTAAATGCTAAGTCTTAGGAGAACCTCGCCATCGGCGGCGTCGAGGGCGCCGTCGGCGGGCTCTATTGACTTTGTTCAAATTCCAGATTTTTGCGATTTCAATCAAATCCATGTTTAAATGACATCTGTTTAATTATTATAGACATAACTTCAAATAACTAAATGATGTACTTAGCACATATAAATTTTCACAACACAAAACATCACATTTATATATAAATTCCAAGAGGTACGATATACGTTACATAACACACTTAAGTTTTGTATTTTCTCAACCTCAATATATTAATTTAGCGTCGCAATCCAAGACGCAATAGTCAAAACACTGAAAACAAAACATCCTATGCTTAGTCTCAACTATATAGAGATCTAAAAGCATAATTCTAAAGCAAAGCAAATAAAAAGTTCAAATCAAAATTCATAGATAGACAGAGAAGTAGTAATATAAATCTATTAATCCTCAGATCGGTACTCGATTCTCCTCTGAGATCACCCATTGATTGCACATGAACCAAGATGGTTGTAGAAGGGTCGGAATGGAAATTCTTCAGTAGAATCCTCCTCTATCAATTTCATCCTCCTCATCAGCCGTATCAAACTATCTTCTAAATGTCTAGAGTGCTCAAAATGTTCTTTCTTCCTCCAATCTAAATGATCAAAGAAATCGGAGATATTATTGATCACATTCATGACATTTTGTAGCTCTTTTTCCAATTTCTTGATTCGGCACATGATCACCAGAGACTTATCAGGGACTAAGGGTTGATCTGGCAGTAAATTTTGAGACGCTTGATCTACTATAATTGTCATGTCATTTTCATCTTCAAAAATTAGGAATCTTTCAGTTGGATCCAAAGGCTTCCAAGGTAGCAGTACCTTTTCCCAATTTTCATAGGACACTTGGAACTGACTGCAAAGTGAGAAAATTGTGGAGGGGTGTTCAAGCCCATAAGTTGATCCATGAACAATCAGGCCCAAAACCGACTTCAGAATTAAAGATCCAATGTCGATCGACAATCCCCTTTGGATGCAGTAATTCAAAATGGCACTTTCTTTAGAAACTTTACTGATCTTCATTGTCGGTAACAGTTTTACAGAAATGAAAAAATGCCAATGTTTCAAAACAGGAATCAGGAGTGTTGCAGAAAAACAAACATACTCGGTTCTCTCTTGTTTCCCAGTCGTCAGTTTCGTCCGTTAAATATTGGTAAATCTCATTCATCTGGTTTCTCGTTGGGACGAAATTGGAATAGTGGCAGACATGAACATTCTCTATCATATATAATTTACCAGTCGTTAGTTTCGTCCGTTAAATATTGGTAAATTTCATTCATCTGGTTTCTCGTTGGGACGAAATTGGAATAGTGGCAGACATGAACATTCTCTATCATATATAATTTAGTTGGGACGAAATTGGAATAGTGGCAGACAGGAACATTCTCTATCATATATAATTTGTTGATTCATGTAGGAGTGAAAGTGACCCATCTTCCTCACACATAAACAACTCCTTGGTTGATTTCATGTAAATTTGCATAAAATTATTTTACCACAGGAACCACTACGGCGGCAGTAGTGTAGCACAACACTTCCCATCTTTGCAGCACTATCGTTTCTTCAATATCATTCATGGGATTATTCAATCCGCGATTCACAAACCCTCGTTCTTTGATCAATCTTTTCTTCGTCAGCAATTTGTTGAAGATTCGTTGCGCTTCCACACCAATAAACTTTCACCGATTGGAAACTCGCATTCTGGGATTATCAGGGGAATTGGACGCCATAGGAATGAAATTGGTAGAGCTTCACTTTGTTTTTGAGAAAGAATATGAACTAGAATTCAAATTTTTTAGTTTAAAAAGACAATTCCCGCCCAAAAACCGCTAAAAATCGCCATTTGAACTCGCAAAGCTGTCAATTCACCAATCTCGCCGTCGGCGGGGTTGATGGCTCCGTCGGTGAGCCTATGTATTAATTTTGTCTGGACTCTCGGGAAAAACCCACCGTAGGTGGCATCGAGGGAGCCGCAGCGCCCAAGGAAAAATTTTCACAGTTTCGCTCTGGTTCGAATGCGTTCCAATTTTCTTTCATGGATCTAATTTTTAAGATGTTCCAAGGGTAAATAAGAGTATTAGAGCTTAATACTACCACAAATTAACGATAATTTCAAATAAAAACTACTATAATTGCAAATAAAGTAAAGATAAATATGGGTTGCCTCCCACAAAGCGCTTTGTTTAACGTCGTCAGCTCGACCTATTCAGGTGTCATTCAGGTTGACTGATTATTAAAATCTCTTTAAATTTTGGTTTTTTACCCTCATAATATGGTTTTAATCTGTGTTCATTTACTTTAAATCTATTTCCCGTCTTCTGATCTTCAATTTCAACAGCTTTGTAAGTATAAAATTGAGTCATAGTAAATAACCTTAACCAACGAGACTTCAATTTCCCAGGAAATAACTTCAACCTAGTGTTGTAAAGTAAAACTTTTTGTCCTGGTTCAAAGTTCTTTTGGTTAATCTTCCGATCATGCCATAACTTTAATTTTTATTTATAAATTTTTTGGTTATCATAAGACTCATTTCTTAATTCTTCTAATTCATTTAATTGTATCAATCTCTTCTTACCAGCATCTTTCAAATTGTAATTCAATTCATTAATCGCCCAATATGCTTTATGCTCCAATTCTATTGGTAAGTGACAAGTCTTTCCAAAATTCAGTCTGTAAAGAGTCATTCCAATACGAGTTTTATAAGCAGTCCTGTAAGCCCATAATGTGGTATCCAGTCTAGTGGACCAATCTATTCTACTAGGGTTTATAGTTATAAGCAGTCCTGTAAGCCCATAATGCGGTATCCAATCTAGTGGACCAATCTATTCTACTAAGGATAAGCAGTCCTGTAAGCCCATAATGCGGTATCCAGTCTAGTGGACCAATCTACTCTACTAGAGTAAGCAGTCCTGTAAGCCCATAATGCAATATCCAATCTAGTGGACCAATCTATTCTACTAGGGTTTATAGTCTTTTTAAGTATTTATTTGATCTCTCTATTAGAAACTTCAGCTAACCCACTGGTTTGAGGATTATAGGTAGTAGAGATTCTATGAATAATATTAAATTTTTCTGTCAATCTCTGAATGTATTTTTTTTTAAAATGGGATCCTCCATCAGCGATAATCATTTTAGGCATTCTGTATCTAGTGAAAATATTTTTCATTAAAAATCTTGAAGCACTTTTAGCATCACAACAAGGTCCTTGTGCTTCAATCCTTACATAGTCCACTGCAATTAATATATATAAGTTCCCAAATGAAGGAATAAATGGTCCCATAAACTCTAATCCTCAAACGTCAAAGATCTCAACTTCTAACATGAAATTCAAAGGCATTTCATTTCTTCTAGATTTATTGCCTACTTATTGACATCGATCACAAGTTTTTATGTATATATAAACATCTCTAAAGATGGTAGACCAATAAAATCCAGGTTGTAAAATTTTATAAGTTGTTTTATCAATCCCAAAATGTCCTCCAAATTCAGAATCATGACATTTTTGAATGATCAGCTGAGTTTCTTCATAAGGTACACATCTCCTTATTCCAGATCCTTACATTGTTTATATAAATAAGGCTCATCCCAAAAATATGCTTTCGCATCATGAATAAATTTTCTTTGTTGTTGCAGTGTCAGCATATGTGACAAAATATCACTTACAATATAATTAACAATATCAGCATACCATGGTACTTTCCACTCATTAATTTTATAAAGTTGTTCATCAGTGAAACTGTCTGTAATTTCATTGTTTGTGTCAGATGATTCTTGATTTTCTTATCTTGTTAAATGGTCAGCAATTTGGTTATCAGTTCCCTTTCTATCAATAATGACAAGATCAAATTCTTGCATCAAAAGTATCAATCTAATCAACCTTGGTTTAGCATCCTTCTTTTGCATCAGATATTTAATAGCAGAGTGATCATGTGCACAACACATTTAGCTCCAATTAAATAAGATCTAAATTTTTCTAAAGCATACACAATGGTCAGACATTTAGCTCCAATTAAATAAGATCTGAATTTATCTAAAGCATACACAATTACTAGTAACTCTTTTTTAGTAACAGTATAGTTAATTTGTGCATCATTAAGAGTTTTACTAGCTTAATATATAGCTTTAAAAATCTTTTCATACCTTTGTCCAAGAACAGCTCCAATAGCATCATCACTAGCATCACACATCAGTTCAAATGGTTTCTCCCAGTTAGGTGAAACTATAATAGGGATTGTGATTAATTTTTTCTTTAATAACTCAAAGGCATTTAAACAGCTTTCAGTAAATTCAAATTTCTTGTCCTTTTCTAAAAGTTGGCATAAAGGTTTAGTAATATTTAAAAAATTTTTAATAAAACGCTTGTAAAATCCAACATGTCCAAGAAAACTCTTAACCTCTCTTACATTAGTAGGAGGTAGTTTAGAGATAACTTGAATTTTGCAGGGTCTGCTTCCATACCATCTTCCAAAATTTTATGCCCTAACACAATTCCTCTTGCAATCATAAATTGGGATTTCTCCCAGTTCAGAATCAAATTAGTTCTTTCGCATAACTCCAAAACTTTTTCAAGGTAATTTAAGCATGCGTTAAAAAATGACCAAATATAGAGAAATCATCACAAATTCTACCAAAATTAAAGATCAATACTTTCCACAACAGCCCAGGACACCAGTAAAGCCCACAGCCACAACAGCCCAGGACACAAACAAATATAGCCCTTGAGTAGGGGCAACACAACACACCCCAATCAAACAAATATAGAANCCTCTAATTTTGAGAAGTGCTCCTCCATTCCAGATTTAATTTGGCTCAACCTCTCCCTCCAATTTCTCCTCCTCGACATATATTTTTTTGGCTGCCATTACTCCTAGGATGGTTTTCGATCACAAAGGCGGAACTCTCGTACGCCGCAATCCCATCGTTGGTTGTTTCCAACAAGCTTGAGTCACGATTATATCGCTAGGTTTGGTTCCTGTACTCAATCTTGTCTTTGGCTTGTGGGCTACCTAANTGGGCTTTACTGGTGTCCTGGGCTGTTGTGGAAAGTATTGATCTTTAATTTTGGTAGAATTTGTGATGATTTAAATCCATGCACTTCATTTACTTCTTTCTTTAGCCAATCCATATGTTAAAATATTCCAAATATAGAGAAATCTCCATAAATACTTCCAATCCATCATCAATTAACTTAGTAAATATGGACATCATACATCTCTGAAATGTTGTTTCCAATCCATCATCAATTAACTTACTAAATATAGACATCATACATCTCTGAAATGTTGCAAATAATCCGAAAGACATTCTTTGAAAAGCAAAAGTTCCAAAAGGACTAGTAAATGTTGTCTTTTATTGATCCTTAGGAGTAATAGAAATTTGATGGTAACTGGTATATCCATCCAAAAAATAAAAATATTTGTGCCCAACAAGTCTATCCATTATTTGATCTAAAAAGAGTAAGGGGAAGTGATCTTTTTTGGTGGTAGTTTTTATATTCCTATAATCAATGCAAATATGCCACCTAGTAACTTGTCTGATAGGTATTAGTTCATTATGTTCCTATTCAGTCACTCCTCCTTTCTTAGGAACACAATGAATTGGACTTACCCATGCACTATCTGAAATAAGAAATATAATTCCAGTGTCTAACGATTTCAAAATTTCCTTCTTAACTACTTCTTTTATCATCGGATTTAATCTCCTTTATGGATCAACTCTTGGTTTATATTGTTCATCTAATATAATTTTGTGCATACAGATTGAAGGACTGATTCAATTAATATCACCTATGGTCGAACCAAAAGCTTTCTTATATCTTTTTAATGTATCTAACAGTCTTTGCTTTTGCCGATCATTTACTTCTGAAGATATAATAACAGTTAATGTAGATGCGTCTCCTAAAAATACATACTTTAAGTGACTAGGAAATACATTCATCTCAAGTTCAGTTGGTTTTATAATCGATGGAAATAGATTTTATCATTATTTTCCGTAATATCCAACATCTCAAATATTTCCTGAACATAATCTAATTTTTCATTTTCCAATTCGTCCAAAATAACTTTATCATTCTTTTCAAATTGTTTCTTCTTGTCGGCGTTATTTCGGGTTGGTTTTTAGGGTTGGCCGTAAGAAGCTGTTGGTCGTTGGAATCAAAATCCCGTCGCCCGCTTCGGAAAGACATTCAAGTATGAAATCAAACTGACCCCATATTTTTCATAGTTTAAAATGAAAGAGCACTGTACCTCAAATCTTGTATCTATCCCGAAGGATAAACACAAGACTTGAGGATGAGGCTCTATCAAATAAACTAAGGAAAGTATGATGTCTGTTTGGTCTGCGAAACCTTTGTATTTGTCGACAAGTTCCCCTATTTAATATAAAGGATTAAATAGGGCTTATATTAAGCTGGGTTCAGACATGCTTCCTATAAGGGCAAGCCCCTATAGTTAATTATATCTTAAATGACCAAAGTCACTTAAGAAGACTCTCAAGAAAAATCAAGAAAAATTATCTTCAAGGAATCTCAAAGGGTGGGACTCTTCAACAAAATCAGATGTAGTGGTGTGAAAGGGGATTAATTCAAATTTGGAACATTTTTTTAATGTAGAATCCAAAGGAAGAAGGACTAGGGGATGTTATGGATCCAGAGGAGAACCTCAGTGACTTCTCAAACTATCCTAATGTTTGGCTTCAGTTTTAAGGAGAAATATTTAGGTATTTCATCCTGCCAATTTTATTAGTTAGGGCTTACATTTGTGTGAAATGATCACACAAATAGCATGGAAGATGTGAGGATTTAGGTCGTGACAAACGACAACCTCGGAATCTTAAGACGAGTTAGGGCTTATATTGTATAGCAGAGCTATGCAAAGGCCTAAAGATAAGGTGAGGATTTACGTTTCATAAGCAAGCAACCTCGAAGTCCTATGGCTTTGTTGTTTAGGTCTAAGGAAGGAAGACTGGTTTAGCTGGGGAAGACAGGTTTTGCTGTTGAAGATGACCGCGCTGCCCACCAAGCTAGCTCTAAGGTCCTGCCGTGATGAGTTTTGAGTTATCTAGTGTGTCAAGTTATAATGTCAAATCAGGTGGCCCTATGGTTGAAGTTCGTTAAATTTTATGAGGGCATATTAAAGTTGATTAGAGCGACACCGTTTAGGATCCTACGGTTCCATCGTGAGGGCATATTAAAGTTGATTAGAGCGACACCGGTTAGGATCCTATGGTTCCCTCGTTCTGGGTTCTTTAAATTTTATGAGTGCATATTAAAGTTGATTAGAGTGACACCGGTTAGGATCCTACGGTTCCCTCGTTCTGGTGAGGGCATATTAAAGTTGATTTGAGCGACACCGGTTAGGATCCTACGGTTCCCTCGTTCCGGCATCACTATTTTTATTTGGATTCACTTAGTCCAAATGAACTTACTAAACTCAACTTAATGAGTTCCATAATTTCATTTAGATCGTGGGAAAAGACACCGGTCAAGATCCCACGGTTTCATCGTCCCGGCACCACTATTTTCTATTGGAATCACTATGTCCAAATGAACTTATCAAACCCAACTTAATGAGTTCCATAATTTCATTTAAACCATGGGAAGTCTCGTTAGCAATCGTAGGTTACCTCCTCCTAGGGATTCCCAATCATCTTCAGACTGTGGGAAGCCTCGTTAGCAACCGTAGGTTACCTCCTCTGAGGGATTCTCGATCATCAGATAGAGACGTCTTAATTTAGTTGCAATTGTAGTTTTGTGTGATGTTTGTGATTAAATTTTGAGCTGTTTTATATTTAAATTTAGTTGAAGTTGTGGTTTTGTGTGATGTTTGTGATTAAATTTTAAGTTGTTTTATATTTCGAATAGTTGAAGTTGTAGTTTTGTGTGATGTTTGTGATTAAATTTTGAGTTGTTTTATATTTTTAGTTGAAGTTGTGGTTTTGTGTGATGTTTGTGATTAAATTTTGAGTTGTTTTATATTTTGAAAGTTGTGGCAGTGAATTTTATCTTGGTTAATTTTTAATTTTGGTTTTGGTTATGGTTAACAAACATGTAAGTTTATGTAGGCAAATGCAAGCATGAAACATGTAAAGAAAAGGCAGAAGAAAGACGATACTATAAACTGTAAAAGCGTACCTGGTGAGTATTCTCGTTCCACCACCTGAAACATGAAAATGCATGTGAGGGCATTTATGAAGAGCAAAAAAGTAGAGTTCTGAGGGGTTTTCCTAACCTATGTTGTATTTTGGTGAGTCCTTAAAAGTTTAATTAAGGATGATTCCATTAAGCGAAAAATATTAAGTTTAATTGGCCTCTGCGGTATCCAACAAGCTAAGAAGGGGAAGCAGGTTCATGCCTCTCTCTCAACAACTAGTGAAAAGCCTAGAGTCCATTTAAACTCATTATGTTGCTTAATAGTTCATCCTGTAAATATCATTATTACTCAGTGAACATTGATGTCTCAATTATCCCTAAGAAGGGGGTAATTATCATTTATCATTTAATTTGAAAATTATGTGGGTGAAGACCCTTAGAGGGGCAAGTTAGCGTAATTTGAACACTTAGCCAAATTCTAATCCTAATTGGGCTTAGTGGTGTCTCAAGGATGTATGATTTAATTATGTTTATTTCTCGAATCCTCATTTAATAGATTTTTGATTTAGCCTAAGTTACTACTAAGCCCTTTAAGACATAGGTGAGTGTCTTAATTAGAGGGTTATGTTTCAAGTAGTCATGATTCATGATTTGAATTTTATTTGAAAATCAAGATAGGGGTATCAAATTGATTAATTAATGACTTCAAAAGTGATACCGCTAAGTCTAGGATCATTTAATTTTAATAAACTTCCAAATTTTAATAATTTAGAAACTTATTAATCTTAATTAAGAAAGTGCAATTGGTTTCTACCAATTAACCCCTTTGTGTTTCAAACATCATGTGAATTGATTAATATTAGAGGTTACCCGTTCCTCTCAACCCCTTTGGGTTTCAAACATCAAATAAATTGATTAAGATTAGAGGTTACCCATTTTCCCTCCTTGTGAATTAAGCCTAACATGTTCATTAAGGCAAGGTTCCCAAATTACACATTTGCCCCTAAGGCTCTAACACTTCATAATTTGTCAAATTAAATTCAAATGACTTTGAAATTTTTATCCTACCTCATCCATCAGTCAATTAAGACATCAAAGGGGAAAATGTGATTTTTTTTAAAATTTAATTTAATTTATATAATTATTTTGATGCAAAAATAGGATTTTTCAAAGAAAAATCCTAACTTGACCAAGGTAAATTATAATCCCTTAAATTTTTTACTGCAAATAGACCTAGACTCGGGGAGCCTTTGTATCAAATTTCACTCAAGTAATATAGGGCTCTAATGGAGTCCTAGATAACGATCCCATAGGGAGTAGTTTAGAATTATGGACTAATACTTTAGAAAAGCAATACTTTAATCACAATAATGACGTTCATTTTGATTATCTGTCACTAATAGGCAATTAAAATAAATAGATAATTTTAGTAACTAATAAATAACTAATGTTATTAAGTAAGCTTTAATTTTGATATTCAATATATAAGAAATCACCCTTCTCCTTGTCAAGAAATTATAGTGAATGATAAAATGAATTAGTTCAATTTATATTATGTCAAATAGGAGCATACCTATTCTTGACTCTTTGGTCCATTCATAAGGAGCATTGACTAATCCTATGCTTGTTTACTGAATCTGTGGCTAGGCTAGGAGGATACCGGCAATCACTTCGGAGCTCCCACGTTCCCCACACCTGAGGGCTAACATCTACACTTCAGCACCCAAACGACAGGACCGAATTAGTGATTATAGTTTGTCACTCTAAAATCTCCAATTCTACGCCCGATAATTTTGTTTCCCTATTTATTTGCACCCAACTTCCAAGGGCTTTGACCTCCCTGAATCTTGAATGTAATCGTCACTTTAGTTGTAAAACTTAACATATTTTAACAAATCAACTGGCCAGATTGAAAGTAAATTAAGATCGAAGTGGATAGAACATCACAATTTCTTAAACATTTTTATAGCTTCACCAATTCAAATCACCATTTCACAAAACTTAAGACAAGGAGAAAGACAGAAAATAACTCAGAACTCATGGGGAAAACACAACAAAACTCGGAATTCATATATAAAATAGATAAAACTACTCAGCACTCATGGGGAAAGCACAACACAACTTGGAATTCATAAATGAAATCAAAGCCATAAAAACTACAACAATAAATAAACTTATCTCTAATTTCTCCCCAAGAACACTCCTTAAAGTTCCTCTGAATCTCTTCCTTTCTTTACAACACACAAAACTACAACAAGTAAATAACTTATCTCTAATTTCTCCCCAAGAACACTCCTCGAAGTTCCTGACTACAACAAGTAAATAACTTATCTCTAAATTCTCCCCAAGAACACTCCTCGAAGTTCCTCTTAAACTCATGGAGAAGATACGACAAAACTTAGAACTTATATATAAAAGCAAAGTTATACAAACTTATCTCATGGGGAACACACAACAAAACTCGGAATTCATATATAAAATCAAAGTCATACAAACTACAATAATAAATAACTTATCTCTAATTTCTCCCCAAGAACACTCCTCGAAGTTCCTCTGAATCTCTTTCTTTATTTACAACACACAGAATTCCTTTTAAAAGTAGCAAGGAGTAAGAAATCTCTCACTTTCCCTCCACTCTTATAATCTGTCGAAGAAATCCTCACAATTGTTACACACTAATGGAAAATCTATACACTCTAAGACCTCTCTAACATCCAAGACTGCTCTAATTTTTGTCCAAAACATTCTTTTAAAGTTGTGGATGAGTTTTCCCAAGAGTTGCTTAAGCATCCCTTCAAAATTTGGCCTTATCTAGAGCTTGAGTAGGCATAACCGTTGATCTCGTCGTCAGCGGCCTCGAGGGCGCCGTCAGCGGGCTTCTAAAGAATTTTGTCCTGTAGTCTCGGGAAAAACTTACCGTCGGCGGGGTCGAGGACGCCGTCGGCGGCCTAGTTCAAATCTCCGCGTTTTGGTCCTTTTCACTCCAAAGTCGCTTCTTTTTTGCATTTTTTTGCTCCAATGGCCTTAATTCATCATTCTTTCAACAAAACATCAAAAATACCTTTCTTTAAAGTGCAATATCATTAAAAACAATATAAAATATGTATGAAAATCTCAACATATTTTCCTTTGGTTAGAGCCTACATGTGATAAAACTCACGAGGATAGGTTAAGTATATCTGCCCAATCAAGATTAGGCGGAAGCACATTGGACCAGTATCCGCAAGTAAAAACCTACATAGATGACCGAAAACCAACAATTCATATGTTTTTGTCTAGTATGTCTCAAGGGGACCCATCCCACTTGATTAATTACATGTTGAGGCCTGCCTAAAAAAACACTTGATCCACATGCGTTTTGCTTACATTAGTAGTGATGACGGTCATAGGGATATCGAAGGACTGTTATCTTGCAAGGGAATTCTCTGATTCTTTCAAAGGTTCAGCTAAGCCTTTGGGTAGACATTGAGTCTTTCATAACACCTACATTGGAAACGAGCACGTGATGGCGGGTAGATGTAGTGTGTAAATTTTGCAATTATTTTTAAATATTACAAAATTACACATAATATATATATAATAAATATGTAATATAATCCCAACAAAATCACCTTTTATGAAAATAGTTTGTCTTTTAAAACTTTTTTTAAACTGCCAAATCCTCTTTAAAATCAACGCAAGTATACGTATCGCTCAAGTAATCAAGGGCTCTAATGGAGTCCTATATATCGATCCTACAGGGAAGCTGGGAATACATATATATAGGTTCTCAATATTTTAATTTTAAACAATAAAATAAAATGAAAAATAAAGTTAAGTGCAAAGTTAGAATATTAATTACTAAAGTGAATGCTACTTAAAATGTATATGTAAAATTATAGNATTATCATTTATCATTTAATTTGAAAATTATGTGGGTGAAGACCCTTAAAGGGCCAAGTTAGTGTAATTTGAGCACTTAGCCAAATTCTTAATCCTAATTAATCTTAGCGGTGTTTCAAGGATTTTTGATATAATTATGTTTATTTCTCAATTCCGCTTTTAGTCAATTTTGATTTAGCCTAACTCACCAGTAAGCCCTTAAGACCAAGGTGAGTGTCTTAATTAGTTTCGAAAAGGGTTAAACTTTAAGTGGTCATGATCCATGATTTAAATTTTATTTGAAAATCAAGATAGGGGCATTAAATTGATTCATTTTTTACTTCAAAAGTCATACCCCTAAGTCCAGGATCATTTAATTTTAATAAACTTCCAAATTTTAATAATTTAGAAATTTATTAATCTTAATTTTTTTTAAATAAGGAAAGTGAAATTGGTTTCCACCAATTAACCCCTTGTGTTTCAAGCATCAAATAAATAGATAAAGATTAGAGGTTGCCCATTTTCCCTCCTTGAATTAAGCCTAAATGCTACTTAAGGCAAAATTTCCAAAATTACACATTTGACCCTAAGGCTCTAACACTTCATAATTTGTCAAATTCAATTCAAATGACTTTGAAATTTATATCCTACCCCATTCATGGGTCAATTGAGACATCAGAGGAGAAAATGTGATTTTTCAAAATTTAATTTAATTTTTATAATTATTTTAATTCAAAAATAGGATTTTCCAGAGAAAATTCCTAACTTGACCAGGGTAAATTATAATCCATTGAAATTTTTACTGGAAGTAGACTCCAACAAGGGAAGCCTTTGGACAAAATTTCATGATTTTTTGAATTCTCTGTGATTTACTAGAATTATTTAAATTTATGAGCTATTTAATAAAAATAAAATAATTTAGGTGGTGAAAATTAAGTTTTATATTTTGAAAAAATCTCCCTAAGGTTAGAGAACTTAGAGGAGCAAATTTTATAATTTTTTGATTTTTTCTTGATTTACTTGAATCATTTTAGTGAAAACTCATTTTTAGCCTTTTAAAAAAATTATTTTTAAGCTTTGAAATTCAATATCTTTATTTAGAAAATCAAGAACAGTATTCTATTTATTCTTAAGTGATTAGGAAGCAATTTAGAACATTTTCATGAGTTCTTTTATTTTTGTGATTTTTATGGATTTTTAATTATTTAAATATTTATAATAGGTTAAAAATCAAGTTTTTATTATAAATATTATTTTATTTTTAGAAAATACTCTTGATCATAGAGAGCTCAAAAAACTAAGTTTCATAATTTTTTGAGTTATATTTTTTTGATTTTTTAGAAATCATTTAAATGTCAAGAGTGGTATTTATCTTTAAAAATCAACTTAAGGTGTCAACTGAACTCAAAATATTTTGAAATTTTTATGATGAGCTCTCTGGTTCATAAATCACAGTGGAGGTTAAAAATCGAGTCATTTAAATGTTTATATTTTTCATGATTAATTATCTTAGTGATTTAGTATTTATAAAATTTAAGGATATTTTAAATTACTTGTTCCATGAAATTATTTCCAAAGGTTTCTCTAGTCATGGTGGACTCAACCAAATCACTTCGGGTTTGATCCTATGGACTCGTGTAAGTGAGACGAACACATCCATATGGTTAATGTACCATAAAAATCAAGTCTAAGTAAATGGAGAATCAAAATAAGCTCGGGAGAAAATAAGTGAGACGAAGACATCCATACGGTTAAGGTGTCATGAAATCAAGCTTAAGTAAATGGAGGATCAAAACAAGCTCGGGAGGAGGACGAGTTTTATACCTTTGCTCTGAGAAGGGAGGCTTCAATCAGAGGTGCTCGGCACGTTTGTTGGGGTCCAAGGAGGCTAGATATTGATTCCCTGGTCTTAGTGTAAGGCCTAGGTATGAATTCAACCAAGTTCGATTTTAGGTGTTGGTTTAGAGCTATGGTAGAGGTTTTGTGGAAGGGGGATTTGATGGGGTTTTGGCTTCTTTCACTCTTGTGAAGGCGTGGGCACAAGAAATTAAAGTTTGGTGGAGTGTGGAGGTGTATTCNTTCACCACCGATTCTACCGTTACTAGGACCGCAGGTCGTGGACCAGTTAAGTCACGTCTAAGTCCAAGAATTTTACTGATCACCCACTACAAGGATGTTTCTAAAGTTCCAAAGGAAAAGATGAAGAAATTGCCCAGTGTTGTATCTGGTCTGCACCATGGGGAGTATACTTTTCGGAGAGATACTGATGTTCCTATCAAGACACTCTATCTCATGACATCACCGTCGAAGAAAAAGGTGTGGATACCCAGGTCGCTGTATCGATACAGTCCAATAAGCCTGCATGGAAAGATCATAGAATGAAGTCAGGGTCTGAAATATCGGATATTGTCGCAACATTTGCCAGTGAAATGGAAGAACAAGTGGAGGAGGTCCAGTAGGGTCCTCTAGATCTTAAGACAATTCAAGAATCAATAATTGAAGAAAAGGTCGAAAAGCTTAGGGTTGAGATTTCTGAATTAGCCCGAGAACATGGAGTTTTATTGATGATGATGATGAAGATTTTGACTTTAACGATTACCTTGAGGAAGATTTCATGAATGACCATGTCATCGAGACCAGGGCTATTGCATTTGCGTGTGACACTCAACCTCTAATCAAAGAGAACGTCGTAGATGTGCTGTGTAATGCTGTTTTCCTAAGGGATGAACAAGTCAGCCAACTAGAGAAGAGGATGGAAGAGATGCTGCCTCCATGACCACCATGGCCATAGTTCAAGGACAATCTCAAGTACCACAATTAGCCTCTCCAGAAATCAACCTACCGGAGAATATACATATCATAGATGAAAGAAGAGAAGTCGCCTCATCAAACAGGGATGAGCAACTAAAGAAGGATTCTCCATCAAGTGCTATGTCAGAGAAGGAATTTAAGCAGATGATCAAACAAGTTTGGAAGGTCTTAACCCAATCTAAGGGTGGTGCATTGGTTTTAAAAGGTAGACCTTACCTGGAATAATTCAATGTCATACCCTTCCCTAAGGGTTTTGTGTCCCCAAATTTTAAGATATTTGATGGGACTGGAAATCCAAGACAACACATAATATATTTCGAGCCAATTGTGGTAACACAAGAAGTAACAAAGCTTTAATCTTCAAATAGTTTTTTAGCAGCATGTCAGAGATTTCTTTCGATTGGTATGCTGATTTTCCCAATGGATTAGTTAAGACATTCACTGAATTGGAACATTTATTTGTGAAAAAATTTGTCGGAGCGCAACATCATGTGTTCATTGGAGATCTCATGATGGAAAAGCAAAAGCCCAACGAGACTTTAGTGGATTACAACTTGAGGTGGAGAAACCTTAGCATGAAATGTGAACCTCAACTATAGGAATATCACGCAATTGAGATTTTACTCAAAAGCATCCATGACCCATTAATTTTCCTGCTTAAGGGACTCACCATTAATTCCTTCGAGAAGCTACTCAATAAATCCAACAATCTTCAAGAAGAAGTTAAACCTATGATTTTTCACAAGAAATCTAAGGCAACCAGAATATTTGAAAAGAGGTCCGAAACAGTGGCAACTGTCGATAATGGAAAACAGTTGATGAAGACACATTCAGAAAACCCTTGTCAGTTGTCATCACAGTACACTCAACAACAAACACAACAGTATGGCCAGTTTAGTCAGCAACTGCCTCAGGGAGGATCATACCAACCAGAGAATAAGAAAATGACCATTAAAGAACGTAGAAAGTGGTATATTCCTTCAAAGACAAAGCTGTACCCAAAATGTTTAGAAGTTTGATGAAGAAGCCTGAGTTCAGACTACCAGATCCAAAGAAACTTGAAGAGGTCAATAAGAAAATGAACCAAATTATTGGCCATATCACAGATTACTAGGGCACACTATAGAATAATGTTGTCTTTAAAGACTGGCTTAAGAAGAACCTTAAAGAAGGGAATGTAATGATCCCAAAAAAAGTATTTAAAATAACCTGAAAAAGGTTCCATAAATATGATTTCGGCTAAGACAATCTCTCTGATTGACCCATATACTGGAAAGGATGGATGGAGTACATTCTGGAGCAAATTTTCCAAGAAAATATTGAACCAGATTCAGAGCACTTCAAAACAAACCTCCGTTCAGGGTCGTCAGCCTGCCAAGTCTGAGATGAAGATTTCACCAGGAGATCCATCATCATCAAAGATAAGGACAAAGAAAAAGAAGAATACTACCACAAAGATTGATAGCACAGGGGTAAGGATAGGGGCTGCCTTTGCTAGATTAGTTGTCTCAGATTTGTGGAGAAAAATCCTCGAACCTCTGACCTTGTAATATTATCTTTTTACCCCTTTGTGGTCTTACAAATATAATGATTGTGATTTTGGCTACGTTTTAACTATTTCTAGTGATGATGTAAATGATTATGACCAATTTAACTTCAATCTTGATCTCTAAAATGATCCTCAAATCATACTTAAGTCCGATAAACTCGCTAGCAAGACAAAATAAGACATCGATAATACCGCTTACGACAACGCCGAGAGCGAAGAACCAATCCTCGAGCACCATGGTGCACCACTTGCCATCAACTTGGATCTTTGTGACAAAGAAGAAACACCGGAAGATTCAACAATGATATCTCAAGAAGAAAAAATTGCAGAAGTAAACTTAAGGAGTGGGAGAGTATTACCTCCAAGAATAGCTCCAACAGATAAAGAAAAATAAATAATAACTCAAGAAGAGCTACCTCCACCTCTGTTAGTGGAAGAACCACATAACAAAGAGAAAATTGGAGGATCATACAAAGTGGATTACAACGTGCTAGCTCATCTTAGGAAGTTACCGGCCAGATTAAGCATCTATGATGCTCTGATCATGTCAAAGGAAATGAGAGAGAGTCCTGGTTACAGCTTTGCTCGACCCCAAGATTTGCTTAGCTCAGTTGGCCAGCATATCCTTTGATGAAGTTTGCTCGTTGAAAGAACAGTTTGGGGTAACCTTCACAGATTATGTCTTACTACTCGGTACCTTCGACCATCATCTTCCACTCTATATCTCCGTTAACATTGGCTGATTTGTGCTGTCCAGAGTTTTGATAAATCCTTGAGCATCACTCAACTTGATGAGTCTAAGGACATTAACCTATTTGGACATTGAAGCTCAGGAACTTACGACCGAGAAAATAATGCTAAGTGGATTCAACCAAAAGGGAGAGAGAGCCCTTGGATCCATTACATTACTTATGAAGGTTGTAGAACTAGTAAAAATCACTAAATTCCATATAATCGATACTGAAACCTCTTTTAATGCTCTACTTGGTTGACCGTGGATTCATGAACACAACATGGTTCCATTGTCTCTACACCAGTGCATCAAGTACTATAAAGAGGTACAAGTGCATTGCATTAAGAGAGATTCACAACAATTTTCAGTTCATGAAATTGATATTCATGAAGACACCACCTACTACGTGCCTCCGAAGAAAACTGTCTTCTCTCGTGAAATTATGACAAATAAAAGTGAAGATTCAGAATAATCACAAAGAGGAAGCCATTCAACTTTGTTTCAACAATCTTCCACCACTCTTATATGACAAATTGGTAGGGGTTCTTTTAGTTCGCGCACCCGAGGTCGAGGTCGGGGAGGTGGACGAGGAAGGTCCAACTTAATTATTGAACGGACTAGGCCGCCATCAACATTAGTGATGAAGAAAGTTCTGAAGATGAAATAATGATGACAAAACTGAAGAAATCTCAGTATGAGATATGCTTAGAAGATGTGGGGAAAAGCAAATATGAGACAGTGTATGATCGGATAAACCACTATGTAAACACCATGACCCTTACTCCGATTCTCCCTCAAAAGGCCGAGAGTTTAGAGGTCAAGAAAGTCCATAGCGTTTGATCAAGTTTTGTCGTGCTTCTACCTCTACTAATATTGAAAATCATGTAAATTTGGATGAGAATCCTAATGAATTAATGGAATTACCTTTTGGTTACTTTTGCCTTGGGTACAAAAGTTAATTCAGCAGGGGCACTTTCCACAACAAATGCCAAAAGATAAATTACAACTTTTTGAAAAATTATGGGATGTTAAAAGTCAAACTCCCAACTCGAAAGAGGGCCTCAGATTTGGTATAGTTAGACCAGTCGATGATTCAGAATTTTGCATGGTTATTACTAGTGAATCAGGAGAGAATTGCCTCGATATGGAGGATGACTCTACTGATAAGCTAATAGAAGATGCTCTACCAGAATTTGAGGAGGAAATTAAATCAACTATTAATGAATTGAAGGAAATTAACCTCGGGACTGAGGAACAATCCCAACCTACATTTATAAGTTATCTACTCAACGATAAAGTATCATTAGAGTTGATCAAACTATTAACAGAGTTTAAAGATTGCTTCGCATGGGGTTATAATGAAATACCAAGACAATCAGTAGATGTTATAGTTCATAAACTTGGGGTAGACAAAGATATAGACCTAGTAAAATAAGCTCCCAAAAGAATTCACCTTGAAATAGAACAACAAGTTATAGCCGAACTGAAGAAATTAATAGATGCTAACTTTGTAAATGAAGAGCAATACCCCACATGGTTAGCCAACATTGTGCCAGTTAAAAAGAAAAATGTAAAAAACTGTGTATGTGTCGACTTCAGAGGTTTAAACAAAGCATGTCCAAAAGACGAATTCCCATTACCGATACATTAAATGATGGTGGACATCGCTTCGACACATGAGATTTTTTCCTTCATGGACGGATCATCTGGATACAACCAAATCAAGATGGCTCCCGAGGATGCAGCACTTACAACCCTCAGAACACTTATTGGGATTTTCTGCTATACAGTGATTCCATTTGGGTTGAAGAACACTGGAGCAACATATCAATGTGAAATGACGAAGATTTTTTATGATCTCATTCAAAACCAAGTAGAATGCAACGCGGATGATTTGGTAATCAAAATTAAATGAAAAATAGACCATTTGTACGATTTGAGGATCGCGACGATATGACCTTAAAATGAATCCCTTAAAGTGTGCCTTTGGTGTTACCTCTTGGAAGTTTCCAGGATTCGTTGTCTGTTATCGGGGAACTGAGATCAACGCGGATAAGATTAAAGTTATTTTAGAAATGCCTCCACTTAAAACCTTGAAGCAACTACGTTCCTTCCAAGGAAAGTTGGCATACTTGAGGCGCTTTATTTCTAATGTCTTAGGTAGATGCAGCCCTTCTAGGCATTAATTAAAAAGGACGCCAAATTCATTTCGGAAGAGAAATGTCAGCGGGCCTTTGAGGATGTTAAGCAATATTTAATGACACGTCTTATTTTCGTAGCCTCTATCACAGAGAAACCTTTGATACTTTATACCGCGACATTAGATGACTCTCTTGGAGCCCTCTTAGCCCAAGTCAATGACGAGAGTAAAGAAAAAGCACTGTATTACTTGAGTCACTGCTTAATACTAATAGAGATAAGGTATCCACCTATTGAGATGCATTGTCTAGCTTTGATTTTTGCCACCCAAAAGCTTAGACATTTTATCATAAGATTACTCTAATCTCTAAAGTTAATCCGTCGCAATATTTGATGACTCTACCAACACTCTCCGGACGTCTAGCAAGATGGTCAATGATTTTATTGCAATTTGATATAACATTTGTTCCCCTTTGCACTATCAAGGGACAAATTTTAGCAGACTTCCTTACTGCACACCCACTTCTAGCTGGTTCCATTATAAATGGAATTCTCCAGTACGCAACGCTGGGAGAGGTACTTTGGTGGAGCTTCATCAGCAAGAAAAAATAAAGGATCAGACATAGTTATACCAGGAAAAGTAGGGACTGGTTTGATCTTTATCATGTCAGATAAGGGTATGCTGAGGTTCTCATACCACCTGACAGAGCCATGCACCAACAACGAAGCAGAATATGAAACGTTAATTAACGGGTTGGAGTTGGCAATCTCAATAGATATAATATATATTGACATCTATGGTGACTCTCAACTCGTCATCCAGAAAGTCACCGAACAATACAAGATTTTAAAGCCAAGACTAGCAGAATACCACCGGTACACCATGAAGCTGGTGGAGAATATTCCTAGTGTAACTTTCTACTGGATTTTTAGGGGAGATAATGCCCATGCTGACGCTCTAGCAAAACTTACTAAGGAGCTAGCATGTCCCCCGGAGGATTCTGCTGATATTACAGTACAAGGAAGACAAGTTTTATCTCAAGTTGACCTCGAAAATCTACACAAGCTTGGAAAAGAAAAAGAAATAATGATTGTAGTTGCTGATAACAATGAAGATTAGCGTAAGCCATTAATAGAATATTTGCATACTAGAAATCTGCTAGAGGACAAGTCAGCAACACACCACATCATAAAGAGGGTTATGTCATATGCTATAGTGGGAGATGTCCTCTATAGAAGATTATTCGATCAGATGTGGCTATGATGTTTATGCAGAGCTAGAGCACAAAATAATGTCAAAGAAGTACATGTCGGATTGTGTGGAGCTCACCAGTCCAGACCAAAGATGAAAATACAGATCAAAAGACTCGGATATTATTGGTCAGCAATGATGTCTGACTACATGAATACAACCAGAAGATGCCACCAATGCCAAGTGCATGGGGTGGTCTTCCACCAACCTCCGAATGTACTACACCCAACCGTTGCCTTGTGGCCATTTGAGTGTTGGGGCACAGACATAATAGGTCCGATAGACCCTCCGTCTTCCAGAGGACATAGATTCATACTCACTGCTACAAATTACTTCTCTAAATGGGCAGAGGCAGTGTCGTTACGAGATGTTACGACACAACATGTCCTTCAATTATTCAAAAGCCAAGTCATCTACCGTTTCAGAGTACCGCGAAGAATAATTTCTTACAATCAAACAACACGAGATAGACTGGAGATATTCTACAATTTATTATCCCAGAGCAAATGGCTTAGCCAAAGCCTTCAACAACACATTGGTACAGATTTTAAGGAAAATACTGGATGAAAATAAAAGGGATTGGCACAAAAAATTATTAGAAGCTTTGTGGGCCTACCAGACAAAGTTTAGGACTCCCACTCAGTGCACACTCTACATGCATATGTATGGGTCTGAGGTCATACTACCGTTAGAAGTTTAGATGCCATCTCTCAAAGTCACTGTCACCAACCAACTTGCAATAGAAGAAAGAGCAAAATTCAGACTCGAGGAATTATAGAGTCTTGAATGAAATGACTAGAAGCACAACAACATTTAGAGCTTTATCAAGCGAAGCTGGTACAAGATCATGACAAATTGGTCCAACAAGGACATTCAAATTTGGTGACCTTGTCCTCATGCTCAAAAACCCATTCTTGTACGCCACAAGATAGGTGAAAATTTTGAACCAACTTGGGAGGGAACTTTTATCGTAGAAAAGGTCTATACAAGAGGAGCCTACCAACTAGTAGATTTTTGTGGTGAGAGAACCATGCTGCCAATCAATAGACGGTACTTGAAGACATACCACGCAACCTAATATTTCTTGAAATTGGTTGATTTGAAATTTTGAAATTTTAATTGTTCTGGGTTATCTATTTGGCCAAACATCTGTGATCGAGTCTAAAATTTTGCAATAAAATTAACCTCAATTTAATGAAAATTTTTGAAATTATACACTTCAACTTTCTCTTTTTATTTTTAAATTTGATATTTTACTAAATTAAACAAAAGACACACATAAATAAATAATTTTCTCATCAACATAAACTAAAATTTTCTTTAATAAATACTTTGTTATGTTCTTGTTCACGCTAAATTTCAGCTCACTGATATTTTTCCTATTGTCTGCAGAGAAATGTCAGGCAAGAGGCTGATCATTACTTTTAAAGATGGCTGGAACCTCGCACTCAATGAGGAAAGGGCACCGCAGGGCGGCACCATAGACTTTGACATGGACTTTAGTCAAGTTGACATGGACCATGAGGGTCCTCTGATGGATGTGGTTAGCCTTCAGGAAAAAGAAGGGCTACCATCACTGCTGAGGTTAAGCACCAGAGACAATTCCTCATTTAAGGGGAAAAATGTGATAGTACAACATGACCCCATGGAGGGGACTAGTCACTTACCGTCTATGATAGCTACGCCGACCGGAGGCTTGGTCGTTGCCAATGATGAAAGAGTGTCAAATGTACCACTACGTAGAACTCAGCGCAGGAACGCTAACTGCCAAAAGCAAAGGTCTTTCTTAAGTGAAGAAAGAAGACACTAGAAGGTGGAAAACTTGCTCACTCCTATTCCTGAAGGGAATATCTATGATCTGGACATGAGAGAGACCTCTTCCAATTTGCCTGCTTTGGACGATGAGTTCGGATTCATTACAAAGCCAAAGATATCTCCAATTTTAGATGTTCTTTGTACTAGTTTCCTGACATGCAACATCGAGATACCTACACGTACACCAGCTATAGGGGAATTTATGAAGTGCCCAAACTGCAATGTCCTTTACCTGGAGTGCTACAGTACTTTGGAGGAGTATGTGTCCATAGATGATGGATTTCAGACCATTGATTACCCAATGGGGGAACCATATGTTCTGTTAGGCACAGAACCATATGTTCTGTTAGGTACAAAACCATATATCTCGTTGGATACAGAGTCATATGCTCCGCTAGAAACAAAAGCAACACCAACTTGGATTCCCGCCGACGTTGAAATGAAGGAACATTGACGACAACCGCTAATCATCAGCGCGGTAGAATACTACAAAATGAGTAAAGTAAATAAAAAAGACTTTAAATTCTAAAAAGAAGTTCAAGGAAGGTTCATTAATATACTAGAAGGCTTGAAGCTATATACCAGGGTCTTCTCCGAAAATGATAAGAGAAGAATTATCGACTGCATTTTTGATTTAAGAGACAGAGGTTGAGCAGGCCTCCTGATGGAAAGAACCTATTCCGAGCCATGAAAGTGGATGCATGGAAAGGGCAGGATCACCAAACAATGTGGTTGCTGTTACAACTTCATTAAAGACAGACAAGGAAATCCTTCTGGGATTTTAAGACAGAATCAAGTGGATCCGCTACCCCCCATGATAAAATGGATGATTAAGAGAATAGTCTGATGGAGCATACTCCAAGCTAACTGTATTCCCAACAGCTATATTATCAACATATATGATGAAGGAGACTGCATACCCCCACACTTTGACAATCATGACTTTGTAAAACTTTTCTGCACGGTCTCTTTCATGAGCAAGAGCAACATTCTATTTGGAAAAGAAATAGATGTCGTCGGCCCCACTTAATTTAAAGGATCCGTGGAGATTCCATGACTAGTCGGTTCAGTGCTACTTCTTAAAGAAAATGGAGCAGACGTTGATAAACATTGCATTCTAGGGGTGCGACACCGTAGGGTGTCTGTAACCTTCTGAAGGATGGATGACAGTAAAATGTCATATGGATTCCGACCGGACCTAAAGTTGGAAGAGTTACTGCCTTACAAGCTATGAGAGGATTGCACCTCTACGCACATGCAAAAGGAACTCTTGTTCTGGAGCATGGCTTAGTAAGTCGGCTCAATTAGGTGCTTGACCCACAAGAGACAGACACTCAAAGGATTCCTTTTTACAGCATTTCATCACAGCGGATATGATATATATATTAGACATGCTCAGCCTATGATATGTACTCAACATGGGATATTTTTTGATGTACTTTTATGTAGTCAGCATAATTGTACTTTTTGAGGCTTTGACTTGCACTCAATTTGTAACACTTATTGGAGCAAACTAAAGAAATCTCTTTTAAAATTTCATCTGTTTGTTCAATTTCCCTTTTTGTGCAATGAATAAAAGCCACAGAACCATACGTTGGTTCGAGACTATAATGAACATAGAATGAAACAATAAAAAACTTGAAAATAATAAAATTCAAATAAAATACTCTTTAAAAAAAATCCTTCATCAAATTTTTTTTAAAATTTGAAAAAATATTTTGGTAATTAAGTATGATAAAAATGACAAGAAAAGAAAATAAATCTGTTGAGTTGATTCACTCAATTTTGAGGTCTCTTACTCTTTGCTCCTGTAGCACGACTTTCTTTGTCTGCACTAATTCTCTTCATATCCTTGCGGAATTTCACATTCTGCATAAAATTTCATAAAATTTTACACATCTTCCTCACATTTCTTAATCTATTCACATTACATACACATATGAGTTCGACACCACAAACTTTATGCACTACATTCCTGCCCTTGAGGCCAATACCGAAACACTATTTTCCTTTTCACAACCTTTTGAGATTGGTGTAGGCNTAATTCTCTTCATATCCTTGCGGAATTTCACATTCTGCATAAAATTTCATAAAATTTTACACATCTTCCTCAAATTTGTTAATCTATTCACATGACATACACATATGAGTTCGACACCACAAACTTTCTGCACTACATTCCTGCCCTTGAAGCCAACACCGAAACACTATTTTCCTTTTCACAACCTTTTGAGATTGGTGTAGGGCCCCCTCCATGACATCCAATTCTCTACCTACATCTTTGAGATAGGAGTAAGACTCCCTTTTATGGAACATCAAATCCTATTCTCAACCTTTTGAGATTGGTGTAAGGCCCCCTCCATGGCATCCAATTCTTTACCTACATCTTCAAGAAAAGAGTAAGACTCCCCTTTATGGAACATCACATCCTATTATCAACCTTTTGAGATTAGTGTAAGGCCACCTCCATGGCTTCCAATTGTCTACCTACATCTTTGAGGTTGGTGTAAGGCCCCCTCCATGGCTTTNGTGTAGGCCCCCCTCCATGACATCCAATTCTCTACCTACATCTTTGAGATAGGAGTAAGACTCCCTTTTATGAAACATAAAATCCTATTCTCAACCTTTTGAGATTGGTGTAAGGCCCCCTCCATGGCATCCAATTTCTTACCTACATCTTCAAGAAAAGAGTAAGACTCCCCTTTATGGAACATCACATCCTATTATCAACCTTTTGAGATTAGTGTAAGGCCACCTCCATGGCTTCCAATTGTCTATCTACGTCTTCGAGGTTTGTGTAAGGCCCCCTCCATGGCTTCCACTTCTCTACCTACATTTTTGAGATAGCAGTAAGACTCCCCTTTATGGAACATCACATCCTATTCTCAAGCTTTTGAGATTGGTGTAAGGCCCCCTCAACCGCTTCCAAGTTTCTACCTACATCTTTGAGATAGGAGTAAANTTCACTTCTCTACCTACATTTTTGAGATAGCAGTAAGACTCCCCTTTATGGAACATCACATCCTATTCTCAACCTTTTGAGATCGCTGTAAGGCCCCCTCAATCGCTTCCAAGTTTCTACCTACATCTTTGAGATAAGAGTAAGACTCCCCCTTTATGGAACATCACATCCTATTCTCAACCTTTTGAGATTGGTGTAAGGTCCCCTCCATGGCTTCCAATTCTCTACCTACATCATCAAGGTTGGTGTAAGGCCCCCTCCATGGCTTCCAATTCTCTATCTACATCTTTGACATAGGAGTAAGACTCCCCTTTATGGAACATCTCATCATATTCTAAACCTTTTCAGAATTGTGTAAGGCCCCCTCTATGGCTTCTAATTCTCTACCTACATCTTCAAGGTTGGTGTAAGGCCCCCTCCATGGCTTCTAATTCTCTACCTACAGCTTCTAGATAGGGGTAAGACTCCCCTTTATTGAACATCCCATCCTATTCTCAACCTTTTGAGATTGGTGTAAGGCCCCCTCCATGGCATGCAATTCTCTAACTACATCTTTGAGATATGAGTAAGATTCACCTTTATGGAACATCGCATCCTATTATCAACCTTTTGAGATTGGTGTAAGGCCCCCTTCATGGCTTCCAATTCTCTACCTACATCTTCGAGATTGGTGTAAGGCCCCTTCCATGGCTTCCAATTCTCTACCTACATCTTCGAGGTTGGTGTAAGGCTCCTCCATGGCTTCCAATTCTCTACCTACATCTTCAAGATAGGAGTAAGACTCCACTTTATGGAACATCGTATCCTCTTCTCAACCTTTTGAAATTGGTGTAAGGCCTCCTCCATGGCATCCAATTCTACTTACATCTTTGAGATAGGAGTAAGACTCCCCTTTATGGAACAACACATCATATTCTCAACCTTTTGAGATTGGTTTAAGGCCCCCTCTACGACTTCCAATTCTCTACCTACATCTTTGAGATTGGTATAAGGCCCCTCAAGAACTTCCAATTCTCTAGCTACATCTTCAAGATTAGTGTAATGTCCCCTCCACGGCTTCCAATTCTCTACCTACATCTTCAAGGTTAGTGTAAGGCCCCCTCCATGTCTTCCAATTCTCTACCTACATCTTCAAGATTGGTGTAAGACCCCCTCCTTGGTGTCCAAGTCTCTACTCACACCTTTTGAGATAGGAATAAGACCCCTACCATGGCATCCTACTCTCAATCTTTAAGGTCATCACCTAAACACTGAGTCCCATCCTTTGTAAAAACCTTAAATCTGATAGCTCAACACTGACTCTCTAATGCTCAGCGAGAGTTCCTAATCCTCAATGTTGATCAAATATTCACTTGCCAATCCATCCAGTAGAACCAACTAGCACACACAATTCTACACCTCCTTCTAGGTGTGATGACTTAGGAGTTTGTATTAGTTTTGTTGATCACGCCAATCAACGCCAATACGCGCGGTGTGCTTGCCTAGCACACCACACCTATTGGGGTCAATTTATTGACCTCACTTTTGGTTGAGGTTTAGTTTTTCCTCTTAAGCAGCCTAGGGTATAGCCATAGGACTTTCCTGTTGACTATTTCTAGAAAAATAGGAAAAGAACCCCCACCATTAAAAATTCTACACTCTTCTTTGCTCAATTTAAAGTTTCACATATTGGTCATAACCTCTGGTACTTAGTAGGTGTGGTCAGTATGAGGAAGCTCAAGATGAGTCCCCATAAGACGGCTTGACCTTAGGGTTGACCCTGGATGTTGGTTTGGAGCTTGTTCACTCACTTACACTCACTCTCACCCACAATCACTCACAATCCTAAACCCAAAATTTTTTTAACTTTGATCGCTTGATCTTTTGGGAGACTCATGTAGATGGTCCCCTAAACCCACTAGTCCTAGGCTAGGGTTTAGCTAAGACCAGCATACAAAGGACCTAAATGGGGATTTCATTGGTCCATAGCTCATATATGGTGGTTGGTATCCCAATTCTACCAAAATGGCCAATTTGGCCTTTTGCCCCTAAATCCCCCTAAATTACCTAAATGCCCTTGAAACCCGAAATTTGGTTAAAATCCTCTAATTCACCAAAAATATCCACATTTGTTCAAAAATCATTTCAAACAATTTGAAGGTAACAAAATTACCCAAAATCACCCAAAAAAGACAAATATACCAAAATACCCCTAAAATTGCTAAAATTACAAACATACCCTTGGCACCCCAAACTTTCCCAAAACCTCCAAAATCACTCCAAATGTTTCTAAAACCAGTTTGTACACTTCAATTGAATCCAATTTGGCTAATTTGATCATTTTGAACAAAACCCCCAAATTACTTTTAAGGGCCCAACTTTCCCAAATTCACCTCAAATGTCCATTAATTTGAGCCTAATTTTCTCCAATTTCAATTCTAAACTCAAATTCACCTTTCATATGACCAACCTAAACCAAATCCAAGCCTAATTGGCCCATGCTTTAAGCTCAATTTTGATTAAAGTCAAACCCTTAGTTTTGACCCTATGAATCAATCCCACAAAATTGAAGCCCATAGCCTACTCAATTTGCCACAATTTAATTTGATAACTCTTCATAAAAATCCTACACACCAAAATTGACCTTCAATTGGACTTAGTGAAGCCTCAATTTCATTGAATATTAACCCAAATTAGAAAATCCCTAAATTTCCCCCAAATTGGTTGTCCCGAAATTCCACCAAATTGATTGCCCTAACCCCAAAATTGACACCCAATTTAAGTTAAAAACTCTTCATGATGTTCCTATAGACCATTTTCAACAATCAGTTTGGACTTAGCCCAAGGCTAGCCCAACCTAGACCCAAGTGTAGCCCAACATGCCCNATGACCAACCTAAACCAAATCCAAGCCTAATTGGCCCATGCTTTAAGCTCAATTTTGATTAAAGTCAAACCCCTAGTTTTGACCCTATGACTTAATCCCATAAAATTGAAGCCCATAGCCTACTCAATTTGCCACAATTTAAGTTGATAACTCTTCATAAAAATCCTACACACCAAAATTGATCTTCAATTGGACTTAGTGAAGCCTCATTTTCATTGAATATTAACCCAAATTAAAAAATCCCCAATATGCCTAAATTGAACAAAATCCTAAAATCCTTCAAATTGAGCTTCCAATTGAACTCAAAATCACTTCAATCATTTACTAAAAATCTTCATAAAAATCATCTGCACAACGTTGATCAATAAATTGAGCTCAAAACCATGGCTAGCCTAACCCAACCCCAAGTTTTAACCATTTGGAGCCAAATTGGACCCATGCACCAAAATTAACTTAGCCATGCCTAAGCCACCAAATTGATGACTCCACAGCCATAAAGTACACTCTATTAACAAGGATAAAAATGCCTGCACTAGCCATGGAGAGCTATGGACCATTGGATCCCTAAATTAAGGGATTTATGCCCATTTATGGGCCTTAACCGAAAATTTTCCCCATCAACACTTGCCATTGAGGGTAATTAGAATTAACCCTCCCATTGGCTTACCTGACCTTCTGGCCTCCTCCCCTGGCCTGCCGACCGACCTAGTCGCCAGAAAACACCAAAATTGAGAGCCCTAAGCTAAAATTCAAACCCAAATTAACCGTATGAGCTAGCCAATTCTAATTGGCTTTAGAAATTCAAAACCCTCCACCTAAGCACCATTTTGCACCCTTACATTGGCGATGACAGCCGCCCTTGTCCATTTTTATTTAAACCTTACCTCTATGGCCAAAAAGGAGAGCTGAATTTTGCTTAAGAAAACTCTGCCAAATTTGCTCTCAGAAACTCCCTAAGACTTCCTCTGTTCAAACCCACCATTTTCCCCCACTGATCCCCATTGTGGAAGCTCAATTTTGAGCTTAATTTTTTTCCAAAATCAGCATAGATCTCTCCACATCTCCACAGTGAACCAAACTTCAATCAACTATGTACACACCATCCCCTAAGTGAAAGAAGTAGATTCCCCACAAAAACCCTCTCACAGAGAGCCTCTACCCTAGAATTTGATCAACACTGAAATTCAGTCTTGATCGAATTTGGGTCTAGGCATTTTACCACAGTAAGAGGCTTCATCCCTAGCCTCCTTGGACCTCCACGAACGTGCTAAGAACATTTTATTGAAGCTTCCCTTATCAGAGGAAAGGTATAAAACTCCCTACTGTCCCGAGCTTGTTTTGATTCTACACTTGCATAGATCCAATTTAATGGCATGTTGACTGTATGGATATGTTCGTTGAACTTAGACGAGTCTATATGATCAAACCCAAATGAGTTTGGTTGAGAAATGAGTGAGATCCTAATATTTTAAGGTTAGGTTTCACGGGTTTTGGCTATAGGGGATGATGATGGAGACTCGTTCGATCGAGTGTGTATCTGATGGACGAACGAGATCAAGCCGGGCATCGCCTTCATACATGAAACGTAGGCCGAGTCAACGCTGAGGTGGATGACGGTACTGAGCCAGTGGACGCCGCGTGAAGCTTCAGAGCCACCGTAGGTTGACGCGGCACCATGTGTTTGAATAGAAAAATAGGGATTTTTTCTATTTATTTAAATGCCCATAACTTTGAAAAATCATATCTTTGCATAGAAAAATTATAAAAATAAAATAAAAATATCCTAGTGCTCAATGAACAGAGGAGAACAATGTGGAAATGGTTTGAAGTTTATTTGAGTTATATTTTATTTTTAATTAATTAAATGCTTTTATAAATATTTTGATTCTCCATGCATTTAAATATTTCACCATGGCTTGATATTTTGACATGTTGTTGCATCTATCATGGGGGATATTCCCTGATTTTTCCAGAGTTAGATTAGAACCCTAGATAGAGATCTATATTTTTTAAGTTTAAGCATCTGAATTAAAAAATTATTTATAATAATTAACATGTTACTTAGAAAAGTTAAATAAAATTTTGGTAGGTTCACTGTGACCAAACAACCGTAGGAAAAATTTGTTATGTGCTAAGTCATTAAGAACACACCTAATTTCCACAGAACCCTAAAACATATAGGAAATTAATTTGGGAAAATAAACATGTAAATGACTTGATTTTAATTCTCCACTATAACTTAAAGCCCAGTGGACTCCCCAAAAAATTTCAAAATATTTGGAGTTCATTTAAGAACCTAACTTGATTTTCTAAGTTAAATGACAATTTTAACACTCAAAATAATCATAATTATTAAAATACAGTTCAAACGATCATGAAATTGGTTTTGAGAGTTCTTTATGACCAGAGAAATTTTCTAAGNCCTCTTTATTTGATCTCATTGAAAAGTCCTATCCTTTGAACTCCTTGAAGATAATATTCCCTAATTTTTATTTAGAGTTTTATTAAGTGACTTTAGTCATTTAAGATGTAATTAACTATAGGGGCTTGCCCTTATAGAAAGCTTGTTCGAACCCAACTTAATATAAATCCCATTTAATTCTTTGTATTAAATAGAACAACTTGTTGGAAAAAAAAATGGTTTCGTAGACTAAATGGATGAAATATATTTCTTAGTTTATTTGATCAATCCTCATCATCAAGTCTTGTCTTTATCCTTTGGGATAGATACAGGGTTTGAGGTACAGTGCTATTTCATTTAAACTATTGAAAATATGGGGTCAATTTGATTTCATATTTTTCTAAACTATATGTACATAAATAAATTAAATGTCCATCCAAAGCAGGCGACGGGATTTAGATACTGGCGACCGACAGCTTCCAACGGGCAACTCTACCCACTACAAAAATAGTGCCGACCACTAGCCTAACAACAAAAATAGTGCCGACCACTAGCTAAACAAGATTAGTCAATGTTTTTTATGCACTCAGAAGAAGGTAAAGAATATGATTGCTCCTATTTGGCACAAAATAATTAATATATATATTTTTTCAATGATTTTAATTTATTCACAATCTATATACTCTTTGTAAAGGGGAATGCTGCTTTCTTGAATTTGAACTCTTTGNAAATAATAAAAATTAATAAAAATTACAAAATTAATAAAATTCATGAAAATGTTTTAAATTGTTTCCTAAGACCTTAAGAGTAATTGGACTATTTTTCCTAATTTTCTAAGTGAAGATATTGAATTTTAAAGCTTAAAAATAGTTTTTAAAGGCTAAAAAAGGATTATCTTGATTTCTCACTAAAATAATTCTAACAATTCAAAGAAAAATCACTAAAATATGAAATGTAATCTTCTAAATTTTTTGACATTAAAGAGATTTAATAAAAATGTAAAACTTAATTTTCCGCATTTAAAACATTTCATAATTAATTAATACTCCAGAAATTAAAATAATTATGGTAATTTAAATGAAACTCAAAAAATCATGAAATTTATTTCAGGTTGTTCACTAGTCTACGTCTACCTTCAGCAAAAATTTCAAGTGACTAGGCTTTGCCTTGGTCAAGTTATTAAATTTTCTTTGAAAAATCTTCTTTTTGCATGAAAATAATTATATAAATTAAATTAAAATTTGAAAAGTCACATTTTCTTCTCTGATGTCTTAACTGACCCATGAGTAAGATAGGATAAAAATTCTAAAGTCATTTGAATTCACTTTGATTAATTATGAAGTGATAGAGCCTTAGGGGCAAATGTATACTTTTCGGAATTTAGTCTTAATTAACATTTAGGTTTAATTCAAGAAAAGGAAATGGGCAATCTTTGTCCTTAATTAACATGTTCAGATGATTGAAACACAAGGGACTAATTTGTAGAAACCAGTTTCATTTTTCTTAATTAAAGGATAAATTTGCAATTTCCTAAAAAATTAAAATTTGGAGGCCTCGTAAATTAAATGCTCATAGACTTAGGGGTATGATTTTGGATGCTAATAACTCACTAATTTAATACCACTATTTGGTGTTTAAATGACATTAAAACATTTTGATGATGAATTACTATCAGTTAAAATTCAATTTCTTTAAAAATTACCAATGTATCCACCAGGGTCTTAAGGGCTTAGTAGTGACCTAAGCTAAATCAAATTTGGTTAAATGAGGACTAGAAAAGTGAATGTAACTAGAAATTGAACACCTTTAAAACACTACATGCCCGAGCTAAAATTGTCCAAGTAGCTTAATAACATTAACTTGCCCCTTGTAAGGGTCTTCACCCACATAATTCTTAGATTAAATGGCAAATGATAATCACCCTACTCTTATGGATAATTGAAACATAAATGTTCACTAAACACTAGAGGTTTTTACAAGATGAATTATTAAGCAACATAATAAGTTTAAATGAGCTTGAGACTTTTCACAAGGCAGTGAGAGGGAAGCATGGACCAGCTTCTTCCTCCTATCCTTCTGGATACCTCAGAGGTCTACTAAACTTAGTATGTTTTGCTTAATGAAATCATCCTCAATTTAATTAATAAGGGCTCACCAAGATATGATTTAGGATATGGTAGATCTTTGAAACCTTATGTCCCTGCTTTTCATAAAATGGTTTTATTATATAAATGCTCTCACATGCATTTTGAGTTTCAGATGGAGATGACGAGAAGACCATCCAGGTACGCTTTTATTATAATTTATTTTACCTGCATTTCTAGTCTCTCATACCTTACTTTTCAGTATGTTATTGTACTTACTCATTTGCATGTGTGAACAAAAACACAAACCTGTATGTTAAACAACAATGTCACCCTTCATGAAAACCAAAAATGCTAGGATAACCGCAAAACCAACACCAAAACTAAAATCAAGCAAGTTAAAATTCATCGCCACAACATTCAAAATATAAAACAACTGAAAATTTAATCACAAACATCACAAAACAAAAATTGCAAAAAACTTAAAATGTTTCAGTTGGATCATCGGGAATCTCTCGGAGGAGGTATCCTACGGTTGCTAACGAGACTTCCCATTGTCTAAATGAAAGTATGGAACTCATTAAGTTGAGTTTAGTAATTTTATTTGGACAAAGAGTATCCAATATAAAATAGTGGTACCAGAATGAGTGAACCGTAGGATCCTAACCGATGTCGCTCTAATCTACTTTAATATGCCCCATAAAATTTAAAGAACTACAATCTTAGGGACATCTGATTTGACATCAAAACTTGACACACTAGAAAACTTGAACTGGCCACGACGAGGAGCTTGGAGCTAGCATTGTGGGCAACACAACCATCTTCAATAGCAAGAGGAACTACAATAGCATATCCTTCTCTATAATTAAACAACCAAGCCATAGGACTTCGAGTTAGTTTGCTCATGTAAGGTAAATCCTCACCTTATCTTTATGCCTTTGTACAACTCTGCTATACAATATAAGCCCTAACTCGTCTTAGGATTCTAAGGTTGTCGTTCGTCACAACCTAAAATCTCAAATCTATAAGGTATTTGTGTGATCGTTTCACACAAATATAAGCCTTAAATTAATAAAATTTGCTAGATGAAACACTCAAATAATTCCTCCTCAAAATTAAAGCCAAATAATAGTATAGATTGGGAAGTCACAGAGGTTCTAATCCAAATCTACGACATCCCCGAGTTCATCCTCCTTTGGATTCTACAATAAAATGTTCCAAATTTGAGACATTCCCATTTCACACCTCTTTATTTGATCTCATTGAAAAGTCCTATCCTTTGAACTCCTTGAAGATAATATTCCCTAATTTTTATTGAGAGTTTTCTTAAGTGACTTTAGTCATTTAAGATGTAATTAACTATAGGGGTTTGCCCTTATAGAAAGCTTGTTCGAACCAAGCTTAATATAAACCCTATTTAATTCTTTGTATTAAATAGAAGAACTTGTTGGAAAAAAAATGGTTTCGTAGACTAAATGGATGTCATATATTTCTTAGTTTATTTGATCAAGCCTCATCACCAAGTCTTGTCTTTATCCTTTGGGATAGATACAGGGTTTGAGGTACAGTGCTATTTCATTTAAACTATTAAAAATATGGGGTCAATTTGATTTCATATTTTTCTAAACTATATATACATATATAAATTAAATGTCCATCTGAAGCAGGCGACGGGATTTCGATGCTGGAGACCGACAGCTTCCAACGGGCAACTCTACCCACCATAAAAATAGTGCCGACCACTAACCTAACAACAAAATTAGGGACCAAAATCTAGATTAGTCAATGTTTTTTATGCACTCAGAAGAAGGTAAAGAATAGGATTGCTCCTATTTGGCACAAAATAATTAATATATATATTTTTTCAATGATTTTAATTTATTCACAATCTATTACTCATTGTAAAGGGGAATGCTGCTTTCTTGAATTTGAACTCTTTCTCATAAAAACTTGTTTAGCTTTCATAAATTTATGTTTAAAAGTTTAGCAATTAGTTTAATTAACTTTATATTTTTATTGCATTTTATTTAACATTCACTCTATTACTTTATATTAAAATTTAGCACTTCAAATTTGTAATTTAAAATTGTAGTTCACATTATAATCTTAAGAATTTACTAATAGACATTTCTAACTTCCCTGTGGGATAAATATCTAGGACTCCATTATATCCCTTTACTACTTGAGTTATTTTTAGGGGATTTGCAGTTTAAAGGTTTTTAAAAGATTAAACTATTTTCCTTAAAGTTATTCTTGTTGGGATTAATTTGCATATTTAGTATTGTATATGCCGTGTGTATTTTGTAATATTGGAAGATATTTGCAAAATCAACACACTGAATCCACCCACATCAAATTTTTGGCACCATTATTAGGAAAGTAACCAAAAATAGTAGAAAGTTATTTTATGATTTGAATTATTTTTTTTTAAAAGAGGGTCTGTAGTTTAGTTTGAATATTTTCATAGTTTAGTATGTTTTCTTATTTTAATTACTTATTTGTGTTTGTTTAATGCGTAGTGTAAGATTTACAGATTTAGTGCCTTATGATGTTGAGTTAGAAAGAACTATTAAAAAAATTTGAAAATAACAAAAAGAGATAGATCATATTAGCAAAATGGCTTGCAATGTGAGTAATGCTGGAAATGAAAATGAACATCCTCAGAGACCTTTAAGAGATTATGCAAATCCTAAAACAGATGAAATTCATGTGCGTATACAAAACCTTGCTGTAGCTGCCTATTCATTTGAGCTTAAACCTGATATTATTTAAATGGTACAAAACATACAAAACAATTAGTTTGGGGGAACACTAATTGAAGATTCTAATCTACACCTTGCATGTTTTCTAGAATTATATGCTACTTTTAAATATGATGGAGTGTTGAATGATGCCGCAGACTTTGACTTTTTCCTTTTTCACTAAGAGATAAAGTTATGATGTGGTTCAACTCATTAGCACCTAGATCTATCAGAACTTATGGAAACTTATAACAAAATTTTTTACCTAAATATTTTCCACCGTCAAGAACTGCTAAACTTAGAAACGATATTACATCTTTTTGTCAGTTTAAAGGAGAACCATTTTAGGAAGACTGGGAAAGAGTTAAAAATCTCCTTAGGAAGTGTCCACACCATGCATTGCCAGATTGGTTAATAATTGAAACATTTTACAATAAAATGGTCGGATCTCTTAGATTGATAATTGACACTGCTGCTGGTGGATCATCAATGTCAAACCCATTCGATGATGCATATTCTTTAATTGAAGAGATTGCTACTAATAATTTTCAATGGCCCTATGAAAGGGTAAATCTAAAAAGAGTAGTCAGTATTCATGTTTTTGATGCAATATCTATGTTAGCTACCCAAATAGATGTTATATCAAAGAAGATAGATGAATATGTAATGAGTTATTCTTGGACTTACATGTTCTTGAGGGAAAACTCATTAGGATAAATGATGGAATCTCAATCTTATTTTGAGACCTTAAATGCAATAAGTAATTATTTTAATAATCCTTATGCTAATTATTACAATCTTGGTTGGAAGAATCATCCAATTTTTTATTGGAGTAACAATAACTCTAATGCTGTAAATCTACAATGGGGAAGNGAAGATATTTGCAAAATCAACACACTGAATCCACCCACATCAAATTTTTGGCACCATTATTAGGAAAGTAACAAAAAATTGTAGAAAGTTATTTTATGATTTGGATTATTTTTTTTTTTAAAGAGTGTCTGTAGTTTAGTTTGAATATTTTCATAGTTTAGTATGTTTGCTTATTTTAATTACTTATTGTGTTTGTTTAATGCGTAGTGTAAGATTTACAGATTTAGTGCCTTATGATGTTGAGTTAGAAAGAACTATTAAAAAAATTTGAAAATAACAAAAAGAGATAGATCACATTAGCAAAATGGCTTGCAATGTGAGTAATGCTGGAAATTGAAATGAACATCCTCAGAGACCTTTAAGAGATTATGCAAATCCTAAAACAGATGAAATTCATGTGCGTATACAAAACCTTGCTGTAGCTGCCTATTCATTTGAGCTTAAACCTGATATTATTTAAATGGTACAAAACATACAAAACAATTAGTTTGGGGGAACACTAACTGAAGACTCTAATCTACACCTTGCAAGTTTTCTAGAATTATATGCTACTTTTAAATATGATGGAGTGTCGAATGATGCCGCAGACTTTGACTTTTTCCTTTTTCACTAAGAGATAAAGCTATGATGTGGTTCAACTCATTAGCACCTAGATCTATCAGAACTTAGGGAAACTTATCTCAAAATTTTTTACCTAAATATTTTCCACCATCAAGAACTGCTAAGCTTAGAAACGATATTACATCTTTTTGTCAATTTAAAGGAGAATCATTTTAGGAAGACTGGAAAAGAGTTAAAAATCTGCTTAGGAAGTGTCCACACCATGCATTGCCAGATTGGTTAATAATTGAAACATTTTACAATAAAATGGTCGGATCTCTTAGATTGATAATTGACACTGCTGCTGGTGGATCATCAATGTCAAACCCATTCGATGATGCATATTCTTTAATTGAAGAGATTGCTACTAAGAATTTTCAATGGCCCTATGAAAGGGTAAATCCAAAAAGAGTAGTCAGTATTCATGTTTTTGATGCAATATCTATGTTAGCTACCCAAATAGATGCTATATCAAAGAAGATAGATGAATATGTAATGAGTTATTCTTGGACTTACCTGTGCTTGAGTGAAAAGTCATTGGGACAAATGATGGAATCTCAATCTTATTTTGAGACCTTAAATGCAATAAGTAATTGTTTTAATAATCCTTATGCTAATTATTACAATCTTGGTTGGAAGAATCATCCAAATTTTTATCGGAGTAACAATAACTCTAATGCTGTAAATCTGCAATGGGGTAACAACACTGCGAACCCATTTGGAAACTCCAACAATTAAGGAAGTTCAACTTATAAACCATATTATACCCAGTTTTTAATAATTTACAGAGTAAGGAGAAAAAGTTATCAATGAATGAATTGATATTGCAAATGGGAAGCCAATTTCAAAGTCATGGAGCTGCAATTAGAAACATGAAAAATCAATTTGGATGTATTGCTACTGCACTTAGCAATAGACATCCAAAGATGTTGCCTAGTACTGTTGAAGTAAATCCTAAAGATCAAAATAAAGAACAAATTAAGTCTATTCAACTGAGAAGTGAAAAAGAATTAATTAGAAAATAGAGTTAAAAAAAGAAGTGGAAGTTGTTGTTGAAAAATATGATGTGGAAAATGAAAATCACTATAGAAAGACCACCACCTCCATTTACTCAAAGATTGAAGCAGAAAAACAGAGATAAAGAGTTTTCAAAATTTTTGGAGATATTCAAGAAATTAAAGATAAACTTCCATTGGTTGAAGCCTTGGAACAATTTCCAAGCTATGTGAAGTTCATGAAGAATATACTTAATAGAAAAAAGAAGTATGTAGATAATGAGATTGTTGTACTCAGTGAGGAGTGTAACGCTATAATTCAGAAGAAGCTTCCTAAAAAACATGATGATCCTAGAAGTTTTGTTATGCCTTGTGCTATTGGCGAAAGATTTTTTAGAAAAGCTTTATGTGATTTAGGAGCGTTTGTCAATTTTTAGAAGGTTGGGTTTAGGAGATATTTCACCTATAACTATAGCTCTTCAGTTAGTTGATCATTCCATTACTTATCCTAAAGGAGTTCTAGAAGCTATTTTGGTAAAATTTGACAAATTTATCTTTTTTATAAATTTTATTGTATTAGATATAGAGGAAGATAAATAAATTTCTATCATTTTAGGAAGACCATTCCTTGTCAGTGAAAAGTTTTGATAGATGTGCAGAAATGAGAACTAACTATGAAGATAGTAATCAAGAGGTTACATTTAATATTGCAAAATCAATGAGATACCCTGCAAAAGAACAAGAAATTGAATGCTTCATAATGGATATTTATGAATATTTAAGCCATGAATATTTCAAGAAGACATAAAAAAAAGAATTTGAAAAAGAATATTTGGAATATCAAGATAAGGACAAAGTTCAACATGAATCTACGGAAGTGAGTAAAGAAGATTTGGATTATGTTCAGGAAAAATTTAAAATGTTAGACCTTACAGAAAGTAATAAAAATTTGACTTCATCTATTAAGAAATCACCTAAATTATAACTGAAAACACTTCCTACACATTTGAAGTACGCATTTTTAGGAGATTTATATACATTACCTGTTATAGTATCCTCATAATTAACTGATATGCAAGAACAATAGTAGTTGGAAATTTTGAGAAGATATAAAAAAGCCTTTGGATGGGCATTAGCTAATATTAAAGGAATCAACCCTTCAATTTATATGCATAGAATTTTATTAGAAGATCAAAATGAACCAAGAGCTCATCCTCAAAGGAGATTGAATCCTATGATGAATAAAGTTGTAAAGAAAGAGATTTTAAATTGGTTTGATGCTGCAATGTTATATTTTATTTCAAACAGTTCTTGGGTGAGTCCAATTCACTGTGTACTGAAGAAAGGAGGTGTGACCATAGTGACAAATGAGAATAATGAATTAATACCAACAAGATAAGTCACTGGATGGAGGATCTGTATAGACTATAGAAAATTAAATTTTGCCACAAGAAAGGTTCATTTTTCTTTACCCTTTTTGGACCAAATGTTGGATAGGCTAGCTGGGCATAAACATTTTTAGTTTTTAGAAGGATTTACCAGTTATCATCAAATACTTATTACTCCAGAGGATCAAAAAAAAAATAACATTTACTAGTCTTTTTGGAACTTTGACATTTCTGCGAATGCCCTTTGGATTATGTAATACACCTGTAACATTTCAAAATTGTATTGTGTTAATTTTCAGTGATTTAATTAAAAAAGGGATTGAAGTCCTTATGGATGATTTTTCTGTATTCGTAACTTTTTTGAAATATGTCTAAATAATTTGGAGAAACTTCTAGAATGATGTGAAAAGACTAATCTAATATTAAACTAGGAAAATTTTCAATTTATGGTTGCAAGAGGAATTGTGCTTAGGCATAAAATTTTATAAAATGGCATGGAAGTAGATCCTGTAAAAATTCAGGTTATATCATACTTACCTCCACCTCATATTAAACTGGGAAAAATGTCAATTTATGGTTGTAGGAGGAATAATGCTTGGGTGTAAAATTTCATAAAATGGCATGGATGTTGGTCCTATAAAAATTTAGGTTATATAAAACCTACCTCCACCTACTACTGTAAGAGGAGTTAGAAGCTTATTAGGGCATGTTAGATTTTACAGGTGATATATTAAGATTTTTAAAATTACATAGCCTTTATGCCAACTTCTGAAAAAAAGATACAAAATTTGAATTTAACCAAGAATGTCTTAAAACCTTTGAAACTTTAAAGGAAAATATTGATCAATGCTATGATAATTGTTTCACCTGATTAAGAGAACCCTTTTGAATTAATTTGTGATGCTAGTGATTATCCAATTGGAGCTATATTAGGGAAAAGATATGAAAAATTTTTTAAAGTCATATTATATGCTAGTAAGACTTCTAATGATGCTCAAATTAACTATATCACTACTGAAAGAGAGTTATTAGCAATTTCTTATGCTTTGTAAAAGTTTATGTCATATTTGATTGGAGCTAAATGGGTTGTGTATACTAACCACTCAACTAATAAATATTTAATTCAAAAGAAGGATGTGAAACCAATATTAATTAGAGGGGTACTTCTGATGTAAGTGTTTGATTTTGTAGTAGTTAATAAGAAAGGGAGTGCTAATCAAATTGCTTATTATCTATTTAAGCTAGAACACAAAAAAATTCTTGATTTAGAAAAAGAATTTACTAAAACTTTTCTTGATGAACAACTTTATGATTTAAAAGGATGGGAAACACAGTGGTATGCTAATATTGTAAATTATTTAGTTTGTGATATTTTACCATATAGACTAACAAAACAACATAAAAAGAGTATAATTCATGATGCAAAATCTTATTTTGGGATGACCCTTATTTTTATAAACAATGCAAGGATTTAGTAATGAGACGATGTGTGCCTTACAAAGAATTTAAGAAATTATCCAAAAATGTAAAAATTATGAATTTGGAGGTCATTTTGGGAGTGATAAAACTGTTCATAAAATTTTACAATTTGGATTTTATTGACCTACTCTATTTAGAGATGTTAATATTTATATTAAAATATGTGATCAGTGTCAGAGAGTGGGTAATATTTTGAAAAAAAATGAAATGCCTCTAAATTTTAATTTGAAAATTGAAATTTTTGATGCATGAGGATTGGATTTTATGGGACCATTTATACCTTTATTTGGAAATATTTATATATTGATTATAGTGAATTATGTTTCAAAATGGATATAAGCGATCACTTTTCCTTGACGTGATTCTTGGAGTGTTTCAAAATTTTTAATAAAAAATATGTTTACAAGATATGCAATGCCGAGAGTAATCATTACCGACGGGGAATCTCATTTTAGGAATGCAACAATTGCAAGATTGGTGGAAAAATATAATATAATGCATAAAATTGCAACAACTTATCGTCCCTAGACTAGTGGTTTGACAGAAGTATCTAATCACCAAATTAAAAGAATTTTTGAAAAAGTGTGAATTCTAATAAAATGGATTAGTTTACTAGATTAANTGCCGAGAGTAATCATTACCGACGGGGAATCTCATTTTAGGAATGCAACAATTGCAAGATTGGTGGAAAAATGTAATATAATGCATAAAATTGCAACAGCTTATCGTCCTTAGACTAGTGGTTTGACAGAAGTATCTAATCATCAAATTAAAAGAATTTTAGAAAAAGTGTGAATTCTAATAAAATGGATTAGTTTACTAGATTAGATACTGCATTATGGACAAACATGACAGCTTATAAGACACCTATAGGAATGTCCCCGTATAGATTAATTTTTGGGAAGAATTGTCACTTACCAGTAGAATGGGAGAATAAAGCTTATTAAGCTATTAAGGAATTCAATTTCAATTTGAAAGATGCCGGTGAGAAAAGATTATTGCAATTGAGTAAGCTTGAAGAAATTATGAATGAATCTTACGATAATATTCAGATTTATAAGGAAAGAATGAAAGAATGACATGATCAGAAGATAATAAGAAAAGAAATTGAGCATGGACATGAAGTTTTATTATACAATACAAGCTTAAAACTACTTTCTGGAAAACTGAAGTCTAGGTAGAAAGAGCCATTCAGAATTGTAAAAGTCTATCCCTATGGAGCTGTTAAAATTGAAGATCCCAAGACTGGAAGGATACTTAAAGTGAATGGACACAGATTGAAACCATGTTTTGATGGTCAAAGACCAATTTTTAAAGAAACTATAATGTTGGTCACCCAGAATAAAGACTGGGAACGTCAGGCTGATGACATTAAAGCAAGCACTTTGTGGGAGGCAACCCATAGTAATCGTTGTTTATTTTCTTTCTATGTTCTTGTTTCAAATATTTTATGTATATTAATATATTTGCACTTCTATAGATTCCATGTATTTGAAAAATTTGACATTAAAAAAATATTTAAAAACATCTTATTTAAATAATTGTATGGAAAAATTGAGAACTTATTTGATCAAAATCGAAATGGCAAAATTTTTTAGAACTGGCGCGTGATGTGCCATATTCCAGAGAATTGGCGCATGATACGCCAGAATCGATCTATGAAGCGCCATAGAGACAAAAATGACTTACAATGTTTCAAATTATGGTTTTTGGCTATTTTTGGCGGGTTATTCTCCTTATAACTCCCAAAAACTGATTCCAAAGTCAATTTTAAGAGAAAACANATGGACAAACATGACAGCTTATAAGACACCTATAGGAATGTCCCCGTATAGATTAATTTTTGGGAAGAATTGCCACTTACCAGTAGAATGGGAGCATAAAAATTATTAAGCTATTAAGGAATTAAATTTCAATTTGAAAGAGGCCTGTGAGAAAAGATTATTGCAATTGAATAAGCTTGAAGAAATTATGAATGAATCTTACGATAATATTCAAATTTATAAGGAAAGAATGAAAGAATGACATGATCAGAAGATAATAAGAAAAGAAATTGAGCATGGACATGAAGTTTTATTATACAATACAAGATTGAAACTACTTTCTGGAAAACTGAAGTCTAGGTGGAAAGAGCCATTCAAAATTGTAAAAGTCTATCCCTATGGAGCTGTTAAAATTGAAGATCCCAAGACTGGAAGGATACTTAAAGTGAATGGACACAGATTGAAACCATGTTTTGATGGTCAAAGACCAATTTTTAAAGAAACTATAATGTTGGTCACCCAGAATAAAGACTGGGAATGTCAGGCTGATGAAATTAAAGCAAGCACTTTGTGGGAGGCAACTCATAGTAAACGTTGTTTATTTTCTTTCTATGTTCTTGTTTCAAATATTTTATGTATATTAATATATTTGCACTTCTATAGATTCCATGTATTTGAGAAATTTGACATTAAGAAAATATTTAAAAACATCTTATTTAAATAATTGTATGGATTGAGAACTTATTTGATCAAAATCGAAATGGCAAAATTTTTTAGAACTGGCGCATGATGTGCCATATTCCAGAGAATTGGCGCATGATGCGCCAGAATCGATCCATGAAGCGCCACAGAGACAAAAATGACTTACAATGTTTCAAATTGCGGTTTTTGGCTATTTTTGGCGGGTTATTCTCTTTATAACTCACAAAAACTGATTCCAAAGTCAATTTTAAGAGAAAAACGAAGGAAGGTTCACTAGTTTTTAATTCCAATGGCATCCCACTCTAAAAATTCTGCAAGATTTAGAAATCGAAGAAAGTTTATAAGTTTCGATGCACAAAAGTTACGTGATCATGTTCTTGTGAAGAAGAGGCAAATCAAAGGAAGGGAAATTGTGAATCGAGGATTCAACGCACCGAATACTCGAGTAGAAGAGATTATTGCGCAAAGACACTAGGAAGCACTTTCCTACACTACTATTGCAGTAGTTGTCCTTGTGGTGATAAAGTTTTATGCAAATCTTCATGGAATCAACCAAGGAATTCACTCTTTCAAGAATAAACGAGATGTTTATGATTGGAAATGTGTCTATCTGCCACTACACAAATTTTACCCTTACAAGAGATAATGTGAATGAACTCTATTGATACCTTACAGATGAAGATGAAAATTAGGAGGCCAAAGATGATGGAAATGTAAGTTTTTCTTCATCATTATTCAATTCTGCTTATAAGGCGTGGCATTTCTTTATTCCATCGAAATTACTTACCACTATGAAAATCAGTAAGGTAACTAAAGAGAGTGTTATACTAAACAACTGTATTTAAACGGAAAAAACTGTTGATATTCAAGCAATAACTGTAAAATCAATTTTGGGTTTCATTGTCAATGGATCTGCAACTGCATTGGGGCATCCATCCACTATTTTCCTACTATGCAGCCAATCAAAAGTACCTTATGAGAGTTGGGAGAAAATGCTTCTCCCTTGGAAGCTGATGGATCTTCAAAGTAAACTCCTTGGAAGCAATTGTATTGGAATGAGAGATGAGAATGATATAAATGTACTAATGGATCAAGCATCTCATAATTCATCACCTATTCAACCTTACTTCAGTTTGAATGTACTTTTTAAAAGAATTAAGAAGATAGAAAAAGAGGTGCAAAACATTATGCATGCAATTGGGAATGTTTCAAAATGTTTCAGAGAGTGAAGAAGATGTTTGAACTTAATTTTTGAACGGAACATTTTTTTTAGTACTGGTTGTTTGTGTTAATGTGTTTAGTTGTATTGCATTTAATTTTACTATTAAACTCTATTTATGTTTATGTTTAGTATTTTTATGTTTAGATTTCATTGTTAGGATGTTTTAGTTTACTTTAGAAACTGAAGCAGATGTTTGTTGGCTTGAAAAATGTTAGATTGTAAAAGCTCAGATTTTATATATAAAAGTGAGTTTTGTATTTTTTGTAAAAGTTTGGTGTTAGGGTAATGTTTAATTTATGATTATAAATGTTCATTAGAGCTAATTAGAGGAGGACATAAAGTGGTGCACAACAGATTAAAATCTGGAAAAATTAAGGTGTTGGCGCATGATGCACCAAATTGACGCATGATGGACCAAATTTGGCGCTAAAAACTTTTTTTTTACTACTTGGGTCATCTCCTACCTCTAAACCGTGATCTAACGCTTCACATTGTGCGTGTTAGAGAAGATTTTAGAGGCCAAAGATCTTAGATTTCCTCTTCTCTTGGTAAGAGCTTCTCTTTAACGTATAAACTTTTTATTTTGACGATGGATTTTTCCTACATTATGGAAGATTCAAAATTTGAGATTTTCGATGGAAAAGCTTGAAGAAAACTCATGGTAAAAAGTTTCTTACCGAATAATCTTACAAGGGAGTTAGATTTTTGATTTTGTAATTCATTTGGATTGTATTTGGATTTTCATAGAAATTTCAATGGCTCCATGAGTAAAGAAAGGAAAGCCAACAGAAGATTTTGACCCAAGAAGATTTTTCAATTCCAAAGCCCAAAATTGTTATAAAACTCAAATGGAATAAAAAAAGTTGATCCAAGAATGGGCATTTGCTAACCCGAGTGGTGAGATTGAGAGGTTGATCATTGCCAAATATTGGGAAAGGTTTTGCTACTTCACTGCATTAGCATTGTACCAACAATTCGGGAGTNTAAAAAAAGTTGATCCAAGAATGGGCATTTGCTAACCCGAGTGGTGAGATTGAGAGGTTGATCATTGCCAAAAATTGGGAAAGGTTTTGCTACTTCACTGCATTAGCAATTGTACCAACAATTCGGGAGATTTATGCCAACTTGAGGTTAACCACTGACAATCACATCCTTGTGAGAGGTAAGCTTGATATTTATAAGGAAAGGATCCATGCTGTTTAATAGCTGAGAAATGTATTCCATTGTGAATACCCTACATTCGTGATGACTGATGCATCACTGAATGAAGTGATTGCTTTTCTGACTAATGGAAGAGGAGAATGGAAGATTAAAAATAATAATAAAGTTAACTTCTCTTCTTCCATGATGGCTATTCAGTCAAAGATATGACATCACTTCATCTCTGCTAAATTACTACCAACAAATCATTTAAGCGAAGTAATGAAGTATAGAGCTATGCTAAACTTATGCATTCAGAAAAAGAAGGTAGTAGATGTTGGTGCACTCATAAATCATCAATCTTGGATTATAGCTAACAGTACTACATATAGTGGATTGGGTTACCCTTCCTTGATTTTTACTTTATATGAGCAATCAAGAGTAGAGTCCCATAAAAATGAGGAAAGGTTGCAGCCACAAAATCCTATTAGGAAGTCTATGGTTCAAAGTGTAGAATCATTTGTTGAGTTTAGGAGTGGAGGTATTGATTGACCCTCTACAACAGTTGTAGGGGCGTCTACATCTTGCTCTGCTTCACTTGAAAATATTATGGAGCATCTTATGATTCAACAAATGAATATAGTTAATATGCAGAATTAAATTGAGAAATTGGAGCAAGAAATGTTTATAATGATGAATATAATCAGAGAAGAGTTCAACATTATATAGCTTTTGAAGAAGCTATGGTTAGATATCTTTGGGGTGAATACAATGTGGAATTTCCAACTTGACCCAGCTTCATTCCTTATGCTCCTAATCATGATGAAGAAGAAGAAGAAGAAGAAGAAGATGATGATGATGAGGAAGGCGATGAGGACTGACATTCTTACGAGTTTACTTTGTTTTGTTTGTTTATTTATTATTCTTTATTATGTTGTTAGTTGATGTCATTTGAAACAGTCATGGTAAAATCATTCATTTTTTGTTGGGGACCTAAATTGTAATAGTAACAATAGATTTTCACTTTTTCTGCACTTTTAGTATTTTTAGCTTTTGTTTTTATTTTTAATTTTCAGCAAACCTTTTAGAATATATTATGTTTCATTTAATGCTTTAAGCCTATTTTTTAAAAGTTAGTACCTGCAGTATAACAGAGCCTAGTTTTATACTCAGAAATCCTCTGCAGGTTACTTTTTATTTTCATGCATTTACTATTTTCTTTCACCTACTACATTTTGTACTCAAAAATTTTTAAACAATATAAAAAGTTTAGGGGAAAGAAAAATTCCCTTAAGAAGAAGTAAACTAAATTTTATTTGTCCTCAATTAACTATAGTCTTAAAATTATTTAACATGATTTGGATATTAAGATTTAAATTTAAAGGACTATGCTTATGTTTACGAATATTATGGTATATTTAGGTAAAAGTTTTTAATAATGAAGGTCAATTTTTAAGTTAAAGTTATTTGGTATGATAGGATAAGACCATGCTTTCCTATTTAAAGTAAAGGAAAGTGTATTTCTGAAGTATTAAAAAATTTAGAGTTTCACGTAAGAAGAAAAGAATCAAATTGTATGAAAAATTTATAAACTTATATGAATTAATAAAGTGAAGAAAGGTAAGGAGTTTTAACTTTAAGAAGGGGATAGTGAAGTTCAAAATTATTAACGGCTGTCCAGATATAGTAATCCTCACTTGAAAAAGAAAAAGAAAAGAAGGGATTTAAAATATCCTAAAAGAGGAAAAAAAGAAAAGAAAAGAAAAATAAGCGAGGAGAAGCTTGGGGAGAGCCTAATAAGAAATTGGCTTCGCTTGAATCAACTTAAGGAAAAGGCTTGATTACATTTTTCAAACTTTTATTGGAGTATTAGAGCATTACTAGTAAAGTTTTCATGAAGTTTGACTTCATATGAATGTTCTAAGTATCCTTAGTATGACAAATTGCAATTTTTATTGAAATGAATAGAGATTCAAAAATTATAAATTTGATTACTAAGTACTCTTAGACTTGAAGTTTGAATCTAAGTTTTTAAAGTTTTTTCTTAAATATTAATATTTTATTTATTAAAATAAAGTCATTGTCTAAATGAAAGTCTGGAACTCATTAAGTTAAGTATAGTAAATTCATTTGGATTAAGTGAATCTAATTGAAAATAGTGGTATCGGAACGAGGGAACCGTAGGATGTTAACCGGTGTCGCTCTAATCAACTTTAATATGCCCCATAAGATTTAAAGAATAACATCCACAGGGTCATCTGATTTGACATCATAACTTGACACACTAGAAAGCTTGAACTCCCCACGATGAGGAGCTTGGAGCTAGCACTGTGGGTAGCACGACCATCTTCAACAACAAGAGGAACTACAATAGCTTATCCTTCTTTGAGGTAGTTTGCTCATGCAACATAAATCCTCACCTCATCTTTAAGCCTTTGTATAGATCTGCTGTAGAATCTAAGCCCTAACCCGTCTTCGGATTCCGAGGTTGTCGTTCGTCACAACTTAAATCCTCACATTTTCTAGGCTAATTGTGTGATCGTTTCACATAAATGTAAGCCGTAAGTTAATAAATGTTGGCAGGATGATACATTTAAACATTTTCTCCTCAAAATTGAAGCCAAACAATAGGATAGACTGGGAAGTCACGGAGGTTCTCCTTCGGATCTATGACATCCCCTAGTCCTTTCCCCTTTGGATTCTACAATTAATGTTCCAAAATTGAACCATTCCCCTTTCTCACCTCTTTTCCAATTTAATTGAAAAGCCCTATCCTTTTGAACTCATTCAAGATAATATTCCTTGATTTTTATTGAGAGTTTTCTTAAGTGACTTCGGTCATTTAAGATGTAATTAACTATAGGGGTTTGCCCTTATAGGAAGCTTTTCCAAACCCAGCTTAAAATAAAACCTATTTAATTCTTCATATTAAATAAGAAAAATTATAGGCAAATAAAATTGTTTTGCAGACCAAACATATGTCATATATTGCTTAGTTTATTTGATCGAGCCTCATCCTCAAGTACAGTGTTTATCCTGTGGGATAGATACAGGCTTTAAGGCATAATGCTCTTTCATTTAAATTGTGAAAAGTATGAGGTCAAATTGATTTCATATTTTTCTAAAACTTATATATATGTAAATCAAAATTTCCTTCCGATGTAGGCGACGTGATTTTGATTCTGGTAACCGACAGCTTCCAACGGGTAACTCCTCTAACCAAAACCAGTGTCGAGAGCTTCTGGCACTCATGATCCAGATTACCCATTTAAATCAGGAAATGTTATCTTCATATATTGGTAATGTGTTCATGTCACTCATGATCCAGATTACCCTTCTTCTGTTGGCATATTTTACCCATTTCTATCTTGGGAAAGTACAGCCAACTTTTTGGACTTCAGGACAGTCTGTTTAATCACCTTCGAACAGACAGGTTCAAGAGGCCATTAAAGGCTTTTTTTTAATCTTCATGTGGGGTTGGACCCCTAATAGGTGTGTTGGTTTACTAGTTCCACCTGGGCATTATGCATTGATTATTTGGTCCCACACTGGGTTCTAAACACTCCACATCTCCTTTTCGAGTCTAATTTGCTATTTTGCAAATTAAATAGAATTGTGTCGTGCCACATGCGCTTTAAAATTTTTTTATATTATACAATTTTTTCTACTTTTAAACTACTTTTACTAAAATTTTAAAATCTCCACAAACTAAATAAGAACTTACTCGGTCTGCAGATCGACCTCTGTTAATTTTAGTGTTCAAACTAGCATTACGAGGTATTGGACAAATAGCTAACCATAGAACTTTCTTTTTTTTAAAGCTGTTGCAATGGCGTGCCCAATGCTAACTTTTTCCTGCGACCTACCAACGAGCCACAACGCCCACAATTGTTTTCCCACCATCAAATTTGGAGCCAATTTTTAAGATCTTGAGTTCATCCTCGAAAAAGCTTCGTTCGTCGTGATGAAAGTCACCCCTCCAGAAGTGCAAGAGCCGTCTGCTAAATTTAACCTAAACTACCTTCAGGATTTTTCTTCTTGTAAGATGGTCAAGACTACTACCGTCATGGAACCTACCAAGCTTGTTGTTCCTGCATCTGCTAAGAGAAAAGAAGTTATGAGCATTGAAGACCAGACTAAAGGGTTGGCTATCCCGCTATCAATGTATGAAATCAAATTGAAGTTTGAGGACTATCCCGTTAACCTGAACCTAATGGAGAAACATCAACAGGATGGTTTGGAGGGCTACTAAAGCCCAGACTGCTAAAGAGGTTCCTGTTGATGAAATTCCTCACTAGAACGAGTCAGAATTACCAGAGACTTATCCACTTATGCGAGGAAGTAGATTCCACCCTTTAATGGATACCATTGGGTATGAGAGTATTCAAAAGATCACCTTTACGTTGCCGTCACTTTGTGAACATAGTGTGGAGAGAAAGAAGTATACTCCTATCATCTGAGTCGGTTCAGTTTTCAAGAGGCTAGCTGCCAAAGAAGGTTGTTAAGTTAGTCAACTACTTAAACGAGTGGGACATGCAGTATCCCCTCGCATGAAGAAATAAATCTTAAAGGATGTCAAATCTGTCAAACAATCTTTAAAGTTAACTGAAAATCTGTCTGCTTGCATTCCTGTCTGGTTCTGCTTAGGAAGCAGAGTTGATACCGCTATTGTCACCACTGATTCTATAGTTACTAGGACCACAGGTCGTCGACTAGTTAAGTCACGTATGGGTCCAAGAATTCTACCGATCACCCACTACAAGGATGTTCCAAAAGTTCCAAAGGAAAAGATGAAGAGATTGCAAAGTATTGTATCTAGTCTGCACTATGGGGAACATACTTTTCTTTGACATACCGATTTTCCTAACGAGACACTCTGTCTCAAGACATCACTGTCAAAGAAAAAGGTATGGATACCTAAGGTCGATGTACCGTTATAGTCTAGTAAGCCCATGATAATAGAATGAAGTCAGTCCGAAGTATCTGACATTTTAGCAGTAATTGCTAGCAAGGTGGAGGAGCAAGTGGAGGAAGCCCAACAGGGTCCTCAAGATCTTAAGACAGTCCAAGAGTCAATAATTGAAGAAAAGGTTAAAAATCTCAGGGTCGAGATATCCGAGTTGGCTCGGGAACATGGAGTTTCCATTGAAGATGATGAAGATTTTGACTTTAACGATTACCTCGAAGAAGATTTCATGGATGTCCTTGTCATTGAAACTAGAGCAGTTGCATCTGCGCGCGAGGCTCAACCTCTCATTAAAGAGAATGTCATAGATGAGTTGCGTAGGGTTGTCTTCCTAAGGGATGAACAAATCAGCTAAATGATGAAAAGAATGGAATTGATGGTCCCTGCCATGACCGTCATGGCCATAGTTCAAAAATAATCTAAAGTGCCACAGTTAGCCTCTCCAGAGGTCAACCAACCAGAGATTATACATATCACATATGAAAGAAGAGAAGTTACCTCAACAAACAGAGATGAACACCAAAAGAAAAGTTCTCCATCGAGCGCCATGCCAGAGAAGGAATTTAAGTAAATGGTCAAGCAAGTTCGAGAGGTCTTAACCCAATCTGAGGGTGGTGCATTGGTTTTAAAGGGTAGACTTTAGCTGTAAGAATTTGATGTTGTACCCATCTCTAAGGGTTTTGTGTCCCCAAAATTTAAGATATTTGATGAGACTGGAAATCCCAGACAGCACATAGCACATTTTTAAGCCAGTTGTGGAAACACAAGAGGTAACAAAGCTTTACTCTTCCAACAGTTTGTCAACAACCTATCAAGGATTGCTTTTGATTGGTATGCCAATTTTTTCCAACGGATCAGTTAAGACATTCACTGAATTGGAACAATTATTTGTAACAAGATTTGTCAGAGCGCAACAGCATGTGTCTATTGGAGATCTCATGATGGAAAAGCAAAAGCCCAATGAGACTTTAGTGGACTATATTTTGAGGTGGAGAAACCTTAGCATGAAATGTGAACCTTAGCTACAGGAACATCATGTGATTGAGATTTTACTGAAAAGCATCCATGGACCAGTAGCTTTCATTCTTAAGGGACTCACCATTAAATCCTTCAAGAAGCTTCTCAGTAAAGCCATCAGTCTTCAAGAGAAATTAAACATATGGATTCTCATAAGAAATCCAAGCTAACCAGAATATTTGAAAAAAAGTCCGAAACTGTGGCAACTGTCGATAAAGGAAAACAACCAATGAAGATACATGTAGAAAATCCTCGTCAATTGTCATCACAGTACACTCAACAACAAACACAACATTATGGCCAGTCTAGCCAACAATCGTCTCAGGGAGGATCATATCGACTGGAGAATAATAAAATGACCATTGTAGAATGTAGGAAGGTGATGTATTCCTTCAAAGATGAAGCCGTACTCAAAATGTTCAGAAGTCTGATGAAGAAGCAAGAGTTCAGACAACCAGATCCAAAGAAACCTGAAGAGATTGACAAGAAAGATCAACCAAATTATTGCTCGTATCACAAATTACTAAGGCACACTATAGAAGAATGTTTAGTCTTTAAAGACTGGCTCGAGAGGAATCTTAAAGAAGGGAATATAATGACCGCAAAAGAATATTTAAAAGAACTTGAAAAAGGTTCCACAAATATGATTTTGGCAGAGCCAATCTCTCTGATTGACCCGTATACTGGAAAAGACAGATGAAGTATGACTTGAAACAAGCTCAAGAAAATATTGAACCAGATTCAGAGCACTTCAAAATAAGCCTCCGTTCAGGGTTTTCAGCCTGCCAAGCCCGAGATGAAGTTTTCTCCAGGAGATCTGTCATCATCAAAGACAAAGAAGAAGAAGAACACCACTATGAAGATTGATATCACGGGGGGTAGGATAGGGGCTGCCTCTACTAAATTAGTTGTCTCATATTCGGGGAAGAAAATTCTCAAACCCCTGACTTTGTATGATTATCTTTTTACCCCTCTGAGGTTTTAAGAATATAATGATTATAATTTTGGCTACGTTTTAACTGTTTCTAGTGATGATGTAATCAATTATGAACAATGTAACTTTGATCTCGATCCCAAAATGATCCTCAAATCATGCTTGAGTCCAACAAACTCACTAACAAGACCGAAGAAGGCATCGACAATACCGCTTACGACAACACTAGAGTGAGGAACCAATCCTCGAGTGCCACTGTGCACCACTTACCATCAACTTAGATCTTTTTGATAAAGAAGAAACACTGAAAGATTCAACAATGATATCTCAAGAAGAAGAAATTATAGAAATAAACTTAAGGAGTGGGAGAGTATTACCCCTAAGAATAGCTCTAACAGATAAAGGAAAGAAAATAAGAACTCGAGAAGAGCTACCTCCACCCCCGCCAATGGAAGAACCACATAACCAAGAGAAAATGGGAGGATCATATAAAATGTATTACAACGTGCTAGCTCATCTTAGGAAGTTGCTGGTCAGATTAAAAATCTACGACGATATGATCCTCTCAAAGGAAAAGAGAGAGTCTCTAGTTACAGCCTTGCTTGACCCAGAGATTTATTTAGCTCAGTTGGTCAGAACTTCCTCAGATGAAGTTTGCTCATTGAAAGAACATTTTGGGGTAACCTTTACAGATGAAGACTTATTGCTCGGTATCGCCGACCACTATCGCCCACTCTACATCTCTGTTAACATTGGTAGATTTGCGTTGTCCAGAGTTTTAGTAGATCAAGGAGCATCACTCAACTTGATGAGTTTACGAACATTGGCCTATCTAGACATTGAAACCCAAGAGCTTACAACCGATAAAATGATGCTAATAGTATTTAACCAAAAGGGAGAGAGAGCCCTTAGATCCATTACATTGCTTATGAAGGTTGGAGAACTCGTAACAATCACTAAATTTCATATCATTAACGCCGAGACCTCTTTTAATGCTCTGGTTGGTCAACCATGGAGTCATGAACACAAAATGGTTCATCGTCTCTACACCAATGCATTAAGTACTACAAAGTTGGACAAAAAAATTGCATTAAGGGAGATCTACAACCGTTTTCAATTTCTAAAGTTGGAATTCATGAAGATGCTGCCTACTACACGCCTCCAAAGAAAACTGTCTTCTTCGTGAAATTGTTACAAAGAAAAGAAAAGATTCGAAAAAATCACAAAGAGGAAGCCATTCAACTTTGCTTCAACGATCCACCACTTTTTTACAACAAATTGGTGGGGGTTCTTTTAGTTCGCGAATCTGAGGTCAAGGCCGGGGAGGTGGACGAGGAAGAACAAACTTAATTGCTGAACGGACTAACCCGACCATCAACATTGATGATGATAACAGTTTTGAAGATGAAATAATGATGACAAAATACAAGAAACCTCAGTACCAGATATCCTTAGAAGATATGGAGAAAAACAAATATGAGATGATGTATGATCAGATAAACCACTATGTGAACACTATGACCGTTACTCTGATTCTCCCTCAAAAGGTCAAGAGTTTAGAGGTCAAGGAAGTCCACAGTGTGAACCCGATATTTTTTATATGTAAGGATTTATCAAATTGACACCACTACTTGAAGATTTTAATCCCCGACAACGGTGCCAAAAACTTGATCCCAAGAAAGTAAAGTTGTGTAAAATTTATAAATGTATAGGCAATTAATAATGGGATTCTACGCAAGTACATGTATCATTGTCAAGTAATAATGGACTTTCTATTTAAGCCCAAAAAATTGATCCTACAGGGAAGGTTTAAATTTGAGATGATAAATTAACTAGGAAATTCATAGAAAGTATAACAAAATTACTGTCACTAATTTCAAATTTTAAGATATTATCAAAACTAAATTACTTAACTATTAGCAAAATAGAAATGTAAAGTTTAAACGGTAACAACTAATCTAGTAAACTATGTTTATGTAATTAAGATTTCTTATGTAAAAAAGCATCTTTCCCACTACAATGAGGTTTTGGTGAAATTAGATGAGAAAAATGTTTATAATATGTATTGTTCCAAATAGGAGCAATTTCAATTCTGTAACGTGATACAGTGTTATAGAAAACCATTGGTGAATCCTAGGTTTAGTCCCAAAATCCGTGGCTAGGCTAGGAGGATACCGGCTCTCACTCTAGAGCTCCCACTTCCTTTCACTTGAAGGCTAACTCTCACTTCAGTTTTTAAACACTAAGTCCGAATTTAGAATTTTAGTCTGTCACCCTAAAGATTCTCCAATTCTACACTCAACAAAGTATATTTCCCTATTATTTGCGCTTAATTCCATGAACGAATTTCTCCTTTATGGAATCAAATAAGATCCTCACTCTATTATAGAACTTGTACTCTATTTCCCATATCATATTTTTCACAACACAGTTTAATAATTTAATTGTCCAGATCAAAAAGTAAATTAAGTTTGGTGTTGAAAAATCATCACAATTTATTTTATATTTTAATTTTGGCACATCCATGTTATCTCTTCATTTCACCATATCTCAGAGTATGAAGAAAGATAACAGAAACTAATCAGACTTCTGAGAAACACACAACAAAAAAAAATTCATATATAAGAGAAAGTTCATACAACATTATTAAATAAACAACACTTATCTAAAACTCTTTCTCAAAGCAAATCCCTTGTAGCCTTTCCTAGGAAATGCAGGAACAAGAAATCTCTCACTTTTCCCATTCTCCAACACTCTTAGAGAAAGATTCACACTTAATCTCACTACAAAAACTTTAAATTATATGAACAATGAACTCTTAATGGTTTGTTGAATGAAGATGGTGTGTAGGAGAATGAATTGTGGCAATGAGAAGTCAAGAAGATTTGATTTGAGTCCAAAAGACCTCTTTTTCTTATCAATTTCAACCCCGCATAGAGCCTAAAGTCAGTTCTCCAATAGGTACCTCTAAAATCTCTTCAAAAAGCATCCAAATACATCAAATCTTCTAAAATCGGTGGCTAAACTGACATTGACATCGTCAACACTGTCCTGGCGCTATCGGTGCTGAGTAAAATTTACTATCTATTCTATTGGTCTGCACCGTCGGCTCTGCCTTTAGCGCTGTCAGCGCTGAGTATTTCTTCAAAAATGCCATTTTGACTCCAAATTCCATCTTTTTTTCTTCCTTCTTATTTCAAGTCCTAAAAATCAACCACCTATAAGAAAACATCAAAATACCTTCCATTAAAGTGCAATATCACAAAAAATGAGTCTAAATATGGGTATTAAAAAGTATATATTTTTGGTGTATCAAAATCCCCCAAACTTACATGTTACTTGTCTTTAAGTAACTCTTCTACTACATAAAAATATGACTGATGGTAAAGAATTTAACTTTTAGATTTCCATACTTTAGTCCACTGAACATAATAACATATCTTAAGAAAAATTCAAAACAACTCCAGTTAATACTAAAGATATAAAAATATTCAATAATCAAGTCAAAGATTTCTGATTTTCTATTCTTTTCAGAAAGAATATGCAAATTTCCATATTAAAGTTACTTATAATATCCATATGAAAAGAACTTCATAAATCTTTACTAGTAAATAAGCCAACATTCAAATATAATTTTAGAAAATGTGGCAAAGTCTTCTTCCTTAAGTTAATTCAAGTGAAGCCAATTTTTAATTAGGCATCTCCTCAAGCTTCTCCTCACATCTTTTCCTTTTTCTTTTCTTTTCAGGAACATTTTCAATCCCTTTTTTTATGTGAGGATTACTATATCTTGATAGCCTTTAATGATTTTAAACTTCACTATTTTCTTCATATAGTTAAAAACTTTTTACATTTCTTCACTCAACAAATTTATATTAGCTTAACGATTTCATGAAGTTTAATTCCTTTCAATTTACATGAATCTTTTAAGATTTTTAATATTTAAAAAATACAAATTTCTTTACTTAAAACATAACAACANCCGATCACCCACTACAAGGATGTTCCAAAAGTTCCAAAGGAAAAGATGAAGAGATTGCAAAGTATTGTATCTGGTCTGCACCATGGGGAACATACTTTTCTTTGACATACCAATTTTCCTAATGAGACACTCTATCTCAAGACATCACTTTCAAAGAAAAAGGTATGGATACCTAAGGTCGATGTACCATTATAGTCTAGTAAGCCCAGGATCATAGAATGAAGTCAGTCCAAAGTATCTGACATTTTCGTAGCAATTGCTAGCAAGGTGGAGGAGCAAGTGGAGGAAGCCCAACAGGGTCCTGAAGATCTTAAGACAGTCCAAGAATCAATAATTGAAGAAAAGGTCAAAAATCTTAGGGTCGAGATATCCGAGTTGGCTCGGGAACATGGAGTTTCCATTGAAGATTATGAAGATTTTGACTTTAACGATTACCTCGAAGAAGATTTCATGGATTTCCTTGTCATTGAAACTAGAGAAGTTGCATCTGCACGCGAGGCTCAACCTCTCATTAAAGAGAATTTCATAAATGAGTTGCGTAGGGTTGTCTTCCTAAGGGATGAACAAATCAGACAAATGATGAAAATAATGGAATTGATGGTCCCTGCCATGACCGCGATGGCCACAGTTCAAAAACAATCTAAAGTGCCACAGTTAGCCTCTCCAGAGGTCAACCAACCAGAGATTATACATATCACAGATGAAAGAAGAGAAATTACCTCAAAAAACAGAGATGAGCAACAAAAGAAAAGTTCTCCATCGAGCGCCATGCTAGAGAAGGAATTTAAGTAAATGGTCAAGAAAGTTCAAGAGGTCTTAACCCAATCTGAGGGTGGTGCATTGGTTTTAAAGGGTAGACTTTTACTATAAGAATTTGATGTTGTACCCATCTCTAAGGGTTTTGTGTCCCCAAAATTTAAGATATTTGATGAGACTGGAAATCCCATACAGCACATAGCACAATTTTAAGCCAGTTGTGGCAACACAAGAGGTAACAAAGCTTTACTCTTCCAACATTTTGTCAACAACCTATCAAGGATTGCTTTTGATTGGTATGCCAATTTTTCCAACAGATCAGTTAAGACATTCATTGAATTGGAACAATTATTTGTGACAAGATTTGTCAGAGCGCAACAACATGTGTCTATTGGAGATCTCATGATGGAAAAACAAAAGCCCAATGACACTTTAGTGGACTATATTTTGAGGTGGAGAAACCTAAGCATGAAATGTGAACCTTAGCTACAGGAACATCATGTGATTGAGATTTTACTGAAAAGCATCCATGGACCAGTAGCTTTCATTCTTAAGGGACTCACCATTAAATCCTTCAAGAAGCTTCTCAGTAAAGCTAGCAGTCTTCAAGAGAAATTAAACATATGGATTCTCATAAGAAATCCAAGGTAACCAGAATATTTGAAAAAAAATCCGAAACTGTGGCAACTGTTGATAAAGGAAAACAACCAATGAAGATACATGTAGAAAATCCTCGTCAATTGTCATCACAGTACACTCAACAACAAACACAACTGTATGGCCAGTCTAGCCAACAATCATCTCAGGGAGGATCATATCGACTGGAGAATAATAAAATGATCAGTGTAGAATGTAAGAAGGTGATGTATTCCTTCAAAGATGAAGCCGTACTCAAAATGTTCAGAAGTCTGATGAAGAAGCAAGAGTTCAGACAACCAGATCCAAAGAAACCTGAATAGATTGACAAGAAAGATCAACCAAATTATTGCTCGTATCACAAATTACTAAGGCACACTATATAAGAATGTTTAGTCTTTAAAGACTGGCTCGAGAGGAACCTTAAAGAAGGGAATATAATGGTCGCAAAAGAGTATTTAAAAGAACTTGAAAAAAGTTCCACAAATATGTTTTTGGCTGAGCCAATCTCTCTGATTGACCCGTAAACTGGAAAAGAAAGATGAAGTACGACTTGAAACAAGCTCAAGAAAATATTGAACCAGATTCAGAGCACTTCAAAATAAGCCTCCTTTCAGGGTTTTCTGCCTGCCAAGCCCGAGATGAAGTTTTCTCCAGGAGATCTGTCATCATCAAAGACAAAGAAGAAGAAGAACACCACTATGAAGATTGATATCACCAAGGGGTAGGATAGGAGCTGCCTCTACTAGATTAGTTGTCTCAGATTCGGGGAAGAAAATTTTCAAACCCCTAACTTTGTATGATTATCGGGGAAGAAAATTCTCAAACCCCTGACTTTGTATGATTACCTTTTTACCCCTCTGAGGTCTTAAGAATATAATGATTATAATTTTGGCTATGTTTTAATTGTTTCTAGTGATGATGTAATCAATTCTGAACAATGTAACTTTGATCTCGATCCCAAAATGATCCTCAAATCATGCTTGAGTCCAACAAACTCACTAACAAGACCGAAGAAGGCATCGACAATACCGCTTACGACAACACTAGAGTGAGGAACCAATCCTCGAGTACCACTGTGCACCACTTGCCATCAACTTAGATCTTTTCGATAAAGAAGAAACACTGAAAGATTCAACAATGATATCTCAAGAAGAAGAAATTATAGAAGTAAACTTAAGGAGTGGGAGAGTATTACCCCTAAGAATAGCTCTAACAGATAAAGGAAAGAAAATAAGAACTCGAGAAGAGCTACCTCCACCCCCGCCAATGGAAGAACCACATAACCAAGAGAAAATGGGAGGATCATATAAAATGTATTACAACGTGCTAGCTCATCTTAGGAAGTTGTTGGTCAGATTAAAAATCTACGACAATATGATCCTCTCAAAGGAAAAGAGGGAGTCTCTGGTTATAGCCTTGCTTGACCCATAGATTTGTTTAGCTCAGTTGGTCAACACTTCTTCAGATGAAGTTTGCTCATTGAAAGAACATTTTGGGGTAACCTTTACAGATGAAGACTTATTGCTCGGTATCGCCGACCACTATCACCCACTCTACATCTCTGTTAACATTGGTAGATTTGTGTTGTCCAGAGTTTTAGTAGATCAAGGAGCATCACTCAACTTGATGAGTTTACGGACATTGGCCTATCTAGACATTGAAATCCAAGAGCTTACAACTGATAAAATGATGCTAATAGGATTTAACCAAAAGTGAGAGAGAGCCCTTAGATCCATTACATTGCTTATGAAGGTTGGAGAACTCGTAACAATCACTAAATTTCATATCATTAACGCCGAGACCTCTTTTAATGCTCTGGTTGGTCGACCATGGAGTCATGAACACAACATGGTTCCATCGTCTCTACACCAATGCATTAAGTACTACAAAGATGGACAAAAAAATTGCATTAAGGGAGATCTACAACCGTTTTCAATTTCTGAAGTTGGAATTCATGAAGATGCCGCCTACTACACGCCTCCAAAGAAAACTGTCTTCTTCGTGAAATTGTGACAAAGAAAAGAAAAGATTCAAAAAAATCACAAAGAGGAAGCCATTCAACTTTGCTTCAATGATCCACCACTTTTTTACAACAAATTGGTGGGGGTTCTTTTAGTTCGTGAATTTGAGGTTAAGGCCGGGGAGGTGGACGAGGAAGAACAAACTTAATTGCTGAACGGGCTAACCCGACCATCAACATTGATGATGATAACAGTTTTGAAGATGAAATAATGATGACAAAATACAAGAAACCTCAGTACCAGATATCCTTAGAAGATATAGAGAAAAACAAATATGAGACGATGTATGATCAGATAAACCACTATGTGAACACTATGACCCTTACTCTGATTCTCCCTCAAAAGGTCAAGAGTTTAGAGGTCAAGGAAGTCCGCAGTGTGAACCCGATATTTTTTATATGTAAGGATTTATCAAATCGTCACCACTACTTGAAGATTTTAATCCCCGACAACGGTGCCAGAAACTTGATCCCAAGAAAGTAAAGTTGTGTAAAATTTATAAATGTATAGGCAATTAATAATGGGATTATAGGCAAGTTCATGTATCATTGTCAAGTAATAATGGACTTTCTATTTAAGCCCCAAAAATTGATCCTACAAGGAAGGTTTAAATTTGAGATGATAAATTAACTTGGAAATTCATAGAAAGTAAAAAAAAATCACTGTCACTAATTTCAAATTTTAAGATATTATCAAAACTAAATTACTTAACTATTAGCAAAATAGAAATGTAAAGTTTTAACGGTAGCTACTAATCTACTAAACTATGTTTATGTAATGAAGATTTTTTATGTAAAAAAGCATCTTTCCCACTACAATGAGGTTTTGGTGAAATTAGATGAGAAAAATGCTTATAATATGTATTGTTCCAAATAGGAGCAATTTAAATTCTCTAACCTGATACAGTGTTATAGAAAACCATTGGCGAATCCTAGGTTTAGTCCCAAAATCCGTGGCTAGGCTAGGAGGATACCGGCTCCCACTCTAGAGCTCCCACTTCCTTTCACTTGAAGGCTAACTCTCACTTTAGTTTTTAAACACTAAGTCCGAATTTAGGATTTTAGTCTGTCACCCTAAAGATTCTCCAATTCTACACCCAACAAAGTATATTTCCCTATTATTTGCACTTAATTCCATGAACGAATTTCTCCTTTATGGAATGAAATAAGATCCTCACTCTATTATAGAACTTGTACTCCATTTCCCAGATCATATTTTTCACAACACAGTTTAATAATTTAATTGTCTAGATCAAAAAGTAAATTAAGTTTGGTGTTGAAAAATCATCACAATTTATTTTATATTTTAATTTTGGCACATCCATGTTATTTCTTCATTTCACCATATCTCAGAGTATGAAGAAAGATAATAGAAACTAATCAGACTTCTGAGAAAGTCACAACAAAAAAAAAATTTCATATATAAAAGAAAGCTCATACAACATTATTAAATAAACAACACTTATCTAAAACTCTTTCTCAAAGCAAACCCTTGTAGCCTTTCCTAGGAAATGCAGGAACAAGAAATCTCTCACTTTTCTCCTTCTCCAACACTCTTAGAGAAAGATTCACACTTAATCTCACTACAAAAACTTTAAATTATATGAACAATGAACTCTTAATGGTTTGTTGAATGAAGATGGTGTGTAGGAGAATGAATTGTGGCAATGAGAAGTCAAGAAGATTTGATTTGAGTCCAAAAGACCTCTTTTTCTTATCAATTTCAACCCCGCATAGAGCCTAAAGTCAGTTCTCCAATAGGTACCTCTAAAATCTCTTCAAAAAGCATCCAAATATGTCAAATCTTCTAGAATCGGTGGCTAAACTGACATTGACATCATCAACACTGTCCTGGCGCTATCGGTGCTAAGTAAAATTTACTATCTGTTCTGTTGGTCTGCACCGTCGGCTCTGCCTTTAGCGCTGTCAGCGCTGAGTATTTCTTCAAAAATGTCATTTTGACTCCAAATTCCATCTTTTTTGCTTCCTTCTTGCTTCAAGTCCTAAAAATCAACCACCTGTAAGAAAACATCAAAATACCTTCCATTAAAGTGCAATATCACAAAAAATGAGTCTAAATATGGGTCTTAAAAAGCATATATTTTTGGTGTATCAAAATCCCCTAAACTTACATGTTACTTGTCTTTAAGTAACTCTTCTACTACATAAAAATATGACAGATGATAAAGAATTTAACTTTTACATTTCCATACTTTAGTGCACTGAACATAATAGCATATCTTAAGAAAAATTCAAAACAACTCCAGTTAATACTAAAGATATAAAAATATTCAATAATCAAGTCAAAGATTTTTGATTCTCTATTCTTTTCAAGAGAAAATGCAAATTTCCATATTAAATTTACTTATAATATCCATATGAAAAGAACTTCATAAATCTTTACTAGTAAATAAGCCAACATTCAAATATAATTTTAGAAAATGTGGCAAAGTCTTCTTCCTTAAGTTAATTCAAGTGAAGCCAATTTTTAATTAGGCATCTCCTCAAGCTTCTCCTCACATCTTTTCCTTTTTCTTTTCTTTTCAGGAACATTTTCAATCCCTTTTTTTATGTGAGGATTACTATATCTTGATAGACTTTAATGATTTTAAACTTCACTATTTTCTTCATATAGTTAAAAACTTTTTATATTTCTTCACTCAACAAATTTATATTAGCTTAAAGATTTCATGAAGTTTAATTTCTTTCATTTTACATGAATATTTTAAGATTTTTAATATTTTAAAAATACAAATTTCCTTACTTAAAACATAACAATGTAGTCTTATTCTCTTTTACCAAATGTCCTACTCTCTAGAATTAACCTTTATTATTGAAAATTTTTACTTAAGTTTACTATATATTTAGAAACATAAATATAATAATCTAAAGTTAAACCCTAATACCAAAGGTCATGTTTTAAAATATAGTTAAATGAAAATAAATAAAATTAAGTTTCTTTCTATAAAAAGGAATTTTTCTTCCCCCCNAAGCTTAAATTTTTAAAAGATTTAGCATGAAGAACTGAAAAATTAAAGGGTAAAGAAAACATTAAATATATAAAGAAAAGACATACCTGCTAAAGGTTCCTATTTTGAAACTTAATTCTAAAATTCTGCAGGTGCTAATATAAAAAGGTACAAAACTTAAAACATTGAATTGCGCTTAATACATATAAAATCTACTGAGAAAGAGTTAATTATACTACATTTAACAAAATGTTGAAACTAACAACACCACTAAATTGAATTTCTGAAATGAAAACTGTTTTACAAACTACAGTTCACAACACAACATAACAACAAAACAAAGTCTGGCAATCTAACAAATAGTCTCAATAATATAATAAAAACAAGCTACACAATAACAAAGTACAATCAAACATAAACTAAAATAAAGATCACCAGTCATCATCATCATCTTCTTCTTTTATATCCAAATTCTACTGCTGATATGGAGTAAAAGCAGGGTTAGTAGGAAACTGAACTAAATGATCACCCTTTATGTATCTTACCAAGGCATCATCATAAGTAGCATCACATTCAATTTTTTTCCAAATCAAATCATATGGTTGAGCATTTCTGGCATCCATGTTTTGCAACCTATGATTCATTCTTAAGATATCTCCCTTCTAAATAATCATTTTGTCTAAACGTTCACGGTTAGTAGGGTCACTAGAAGTAGGGATCCTCAAACAAGAAGGAATATCTCTAGTCTTACTTCCAGATCTCCAATCAACATGAGATTCGTATGTCTTTATATTGGCAGGCCCAATAGGTCTCAGAGGCTCAATACTCTCTTCCACAGGTCTAAAATTGACTCTTGCCTGTTCACAAAGTGTGCAAATAAGTGCAGCGTGTGCCAAACCACCAATGGTATCTCCCAAAGCAATAGATCTAGTATTCATATAAATAATAGAGCCTACATTTACGTCGATCACTTGTTGAATACAAACGTTCAGGATGGCTCCATACATGGTCACCTCACTATGATGGTTTTTCAGAATCATTCTTCTAGAAATGAAGTAGTGTCAGGCCTTAGATACTACATTAAGCATAGAAAGAAGAAAGTTTACCTTTACTCCATTCTTCACTTTCCATGTTCCTTTTTCACTAGTCAGAAAATAAATAACGTCATCTAAGGCCTCATTTGTAACATAAAATGATTTATACTGGCATCCATGAACATCCTCTAATTGATAAAACTCATTTATTTTTCTTGGAGTAAACTCCACCCTTTTTCCACAAACAAAAACAAAATCGTTAGAAGCCTTCGGAAAGTTAGCATAAAATTCCATAACTATACCAATAATTGCACCATCAGTAAAATAACAGAACTTTTCTCACTGCTGGGCAATAATTAATCGTTCAACTTCTCCTCCTGGATTCTTAAAACCATGATCCAGAATTACTTTGTTATGCTCAATTAGACTATTAAATCGAGCACTAGCCCTGAACCTGACAAATTTTTGCTCGTCATAGTCTTCTTTTCTTTTGCTCGTTCTTGGACCATAGGAAATCGAAGAAAAATTTGATAAAAAATCTGAATAAATTCCCAAAATTTTGAAAATCACAATGTAAAACGTTTTAAACCTAAATCCACTAAGTAAGAGTTCTTTACCAAAGGATTTTCTCAAAATTTCTCAAAAAAATCCAAAATTTTTGGATCTAGGCAATGTGAGATAAATTCTTGGTGAAAAAAAAAATTTAGTTAAAAGTGTAGCTCTTACCTAGAGAAGATGAAAATCAAAGTCCCTTTGCCTCAAAATTGCCTCAAATTCGCCCAAAATCTAGCTCTAGGTACCAAAAATGAAGGTTAAAGGTAACTTATGGGGTAAAAATGATGGCTAACAGTGAAAATCATAAATTTCTAAGGGTTAAAAGCTGCTCTCGGGTTGAGGGCCCCATCGGCACTGAAGGCCCGAAATTTTAATGTTTTGATATTTTCAAATTTTCTATTTCCTTTCAATTTACTCCAAAGTTTTTTAGTATTTTTAAAAACAAATTTTTATCTAATAATAATTTACAAACAAACACTTCACAAATAATTATTCTTACAAACAATAACAAACTAACTTTTATATATGAAAAATTCACTTTTTACAAATACATTTTTCAAATCTTACATTCACACATTTTAAGCAAAGTAATTATAAATCACCGTCAAAATCAAGCCATAACACTAAATGCTAACAAAAAAATTTACACATAATCAAAGTTTAGAATTCTAAAGCAAAACAAACCAAACCAAATCAAATCCACACAATCACATTAAATACATAAATATTTTTAAACTAATAGAGAATCCAAAGTCTTCAATTATTCTGCCTCATCCTCAGTGTTGTCTCCTCCTCTAATATCTCCCATTGATTGATAATGAACGTACATATTGTAGAAGGGTCGATACGGGAATTGATCTGTCAAATTTTCTTCGATCCATTAGTTTTCTTTAAACATCCGAACTATTCCTGCTTCAAAATTTCTTGTATGATAAAAATTCTCTTTCATTCTCTAATCTAGGTGATCAAGAAGGTATTTAAGATCTCCCACAACATTCATAATACTCTGAGTTCTCTTTCAATTTTCTTCAATTTCTTCTCCAAAGCAAGTAAACTTCCAATTGTTAGAGGCATTTATGGGGTTGAAGCATGTAAAGAATGATCTAGGATAACATCTAATGCTTCATTTCCATTTTCAACATAAATATCATCAATAGTGATCATGGGCTCCTAAGATAATAAAGCTTTTTCCCAACTTTCATATGGCACTTGAGATTGACTACAAATTAGAAAAACTGTGAAAGGACGCCCAAGTGCATAAATTGGCCCATTCATAATGACACTTATAATAGATTTATATATAATAGATCCTATATCAATGGGTTTTTCTATTTGAATGCAGTAGTTTAAAATAACACTTTCTTTAGTGACTCTACTACTCTTCACAATAGGGAGTAATTTTGCAGAAATAAGAAAATGCCATAACATCAAAATTAGACTAAATGATGAAGCAGGGAAACTAACATATCCTCATCTCGTTTCTCCCAAATATCATTTTCATCCGTAAGAAAATTATAGACATCTTGCATCAAATCTCATGTATGGATAAACTTTTTATAATGACAGATTGGAATGTTTTGTATCATATACAACTCATTGATTCTCGTAGGAGTAAATGGTACAACCTTACCTCGTATGAAGACAACTCCTTGGGTAATTCCATGTAAATTTTCATAAAACTCGTTTACTACAGGTACAACAACCATAGCGGTAGTGTAGCACCGAACTTCCCGTCGTCTTTGCACAATGAACTTATCAATCGGAGAACTTGGATTGATCAAACCATAATTAACAAAACCTCTCTCCTTGATCAATCTCTTCTTCATAATAACTTTATCGCGTAATTTTTGCGTGTCAAAACTAATAAACTTTCTTCTATTTAAAACTCCATACCTTGAAGTATTTATGGAATTGGAAGCCATTGAATTCAAAAATAGGAAGTTTCTAGTCGTCCAAGGAAGTTTTTAGGACTTTAAAAACACCTCCTGGTGGTTGTTACAGAGCAAAATCCTGCCAAAGTCTGCCAAAATTTGCCTTCAACTGTTAAACTGCTCTCAGTACCAAAGGTGCTCCCGATTGGTGTTGTCGGCACTGAAGTTCGTTTACTTGGGCACCGTCGGCACCCATTCTGGCGTCATCAGCACCAGTGGCCAAAAAATGTGACTTTCATTTTTTTGTTCNTATATATATATATATATATATATATATTAAAAAGTTAAATTCTTATTTTCTCCAAGATCATATTTTTAGTTCTGTTGTAAAGTAAGAAAACACAAGTGAAAAATATCATCAAAGTCATTATTATATTGTTGCATAAAACAGTCTGAATCAGTAACCAGTGTTTATCTTCCTCTATATCTAGCATAATCAAATCAATAAGAAAGATAAATTGATCCACTTTCACTAAGACATCTTCTATAACTTCTTTTGGATATGTTATTGAACGATCTGCTAACTGCAGAGTTAGAGTAGTAGAGAATATTTCTCCCAATCTCAATCTTTTAAATATTGATAATGACATAATGTTAATGCTTGCACCTATATCACATAAAGCTTTCCCATAAAGTATGTCTCCTATTGCACGTGGAATTGCAAAGCTACCAAGATCTTTAAGTTTTTTAGAAAACTTTTTCAGAATTATAGCACTGCACTCTTCACTAAGTGCAACAGTCTCATTATCTTCAAACTTCATTTTTGTGTTAAGAATATCCTTCATAAACTTCACATAGCTTGGCATTTGTTCTAAGGCTTCAGCAAATGGAATACTAATTATAAGCTTCTTAAAGATTTCCAGAAAATTTGAAAATATTTATCTAACTTCTGTTGACGGAGCCTCTGAGAAAGTGGAAGTGGTGGTTTTTCCAAGACAACTTTACGTGGAGAAATAGATCTCTCTGAACCTTTCGGAGTGTCCTCTTCATGCTTTTCAATTTCTTTTCTCTCTACTTCAGTCTCTTTTTGAACTCTAACTTCCAATTCTCTTCTGCTTCTAAGTTGCACAGCTTTTACTTGCTCTTTATTCTGGTCTTTTGGATTTACTTCAGTATTACTAAGAAGTGTTCCTTGTGATCTATTACTTAATGAATTTGCTATTTATCCCAATTGATACTCAATATTTCTAATTGTAGCTCCTTGATTTTGTAACTAATTTCTCATTTGTGACACCACTTCTTCTATAGACAACTTTTTCTCTTTGAATTGTTGATTACTGTTAAAACCTGGAGGATAAGTATTAGTATTCCCTTGATTGTTCCAATTTCCCAATGGGTTTACTTGGTCGTTCCTCCATTGTTGATTATTACCTCCTGAAGTATTGTTCTAGTTAAACTTGGGATGGTTCTTCCAACCTAGGTTATATAGTTTGAATGTGGGTCATTCTGCTTGTTGTTTATGACATTCAAAGTTTCTAATGATACTTGAGAATCTACCATTTGGACTAATGAATTCTTTTCAATCATTGCAATTTGTTGAGAAAAATTCATTTTAAATTGGTCTAACTTCCTTCAAAATTACAGCAACTTGATTTGCTAACATTATAAAAGCATCAAATTCATGAATATTAGCTACTTTCTTAGGATTTACATTTTCATAAGGTCATTAAAAATTATTAGTAGTCATCTGTTCAATTAAAGTATAAGCGTCATGAAATGGTTTTGACATCAATGAACCACCACCAGTGGCATCGATAATAGATCTAAGAGATCCAGCGAATACATTGTAAAAGGTTTGAATTTTTAACCAATATGGTATAGCATGGTGTGGACACTTTCTCAGTTGTTCTTTAAATCGTGCCCATGCTTAATAAATAGATTCCCCTCAAACTGAAAAATAGATATAATATCATTTCTAATCTTTTCAGTTTTTTATGGTGGAAAATATTTAGCAAGGAATTTCTGCGCTAAAGCACCCAAGTTCTGATAGATCCAGGTGCTAACGAATGTAACTATTTCTTAGCCTTATCTCTCAGTGAGAAAGGAAAAAATAATTAAGTCTTATATCATCATCTGATACACCATCAGATTTAAATGTAGCATACAATTCTAGAAAATTAGCGAGATATAAATTTAGATCTTCAGTTGGTGCTCCCCCAAACTGATTATTTGATATCATTTGAATAAAAGCTCTTTTAAGTTCAAAAAAATTAGCCACTACAGTAGGGTTTTGAATACTACAATGAAGTTCATCCACCGTAGGGTTTGTATAATCTCTGAAAGGTCTAAACTCTTCAACATTTTGATTATTTTGATGTCATTTCTTGAAATTTTTTATTTTTTCTGTATATTTTAATTTTTTAATTTTTCTAAAAGTTCTTTCTAATTCAGAATCATAAGGCACTAATCCTGTGGAACCTGAACTATGCATACATTACTATAAAACATATAAAAATAAAAGCACACAAACAAAAACTTTATATAAAAAAACACTACAAAATTCCTATAATAAATCTAAGAAGTTTAAATAAGACTTTATAAAAATAGAAATTTGTTTTCTAAAAATTTCTTTTAAAAATTTTGCAATGTTTGTTAATCTTTTCCATGATGACGGCATTAAAATTTTGATCCAAATTGTTCGGTTATATATGTTAATGTGATGTATATGATTATATGCTTAATTTACTTAATAATAATTCTTACTTTGCAACAAAGCCAAAAACTTGATCATAAGCAAAAGCTAGGTAAATTCTTAACTTTGAAGCAAATAAGAATATAATTATAATATTTAAATATGGTATATTATGCAAGTATACCTATCATTATCAAGTAATAAAAGACTTTTTGATTAAGCTCCGAATATCAAACTCATAGGGAAAACTACAACATGCAACTTATAAAATAAAAGAAATTAGATAGCAAAACTCTACTTAGCAAAATATTCCTACTTAAACTAAAGAAGTTATAATAGGAATGAAAGTTCGATTCTTTTTGTAATTTTTTTATAATTAAAAATAAATTAAGCAACTAACTTAACTAAATATCTGCAAGATGAAGACAATATTAACAAAATATTTTTTTTCTTATCATGAATCATGAATCAGTAATAAGTATAGAAATTTTTTTGTGGAAGTATTCTAATTGTGTTATGTCAAATAGAAGCAATAATATTCTTTAACCTTACTAGAGATGCTATAAAGAATATTGATTAATTTATAATTTGAATAGTCAAGAAAACGGGGTAGGTATGGAAGATACTAGCTCTCACTCTAGAGTTCCCTCTTCTCCTTCCACCTGGGGGCTAACATCTCATATCAAAACTTAAAACTATAAATCAAATTGGGGGCTTTAGCCTATCACTCTAAAGTCCTCTAATTTTACACCCATCAATGAATATTTCCCTATTTTATTTACACTCAACCCCATGAACTACATTCTCATCCATGAAATCAAATGTGATTCTTACCCTTTGTTGACTGAGATAATATCATCTCAGATCTTACATGTTCTCACAACAGGTATTAACATCTTAATTGGTGCAATTAAGAAGTAAAGGAAGTACAAGGGTTAAAATCATCACTTCTTACAATATTAAAAACTAATACTTCACACAACTTCTCTCTAATACTTAATCACTTATCATTTTAAGGAAAAAGATAAAGAAAACATCTTAGAATTCATGAAGAAAACCCAACTACACTTTAGTTTGAAAATAGAAATCATGCACACAAAAAGAAGTCTAAATTAAAACCAAATGTAGTCACAAAGATAAAAACTTATCTCAAATTCCTCTCTACCAAAATTTTGAAGTTCCTTTGAATATCTTCCTTCACTTATAATACAAACTAAAACTTAAATTAAAAAGAAAAGTGGGTGGCGGCGGCGGCGTATGTGGTGGTTGGCACTAGATTGGTCTTATGGATGATTGATGGATTTGTCCTCCTGATCTCTTCTCCAAGTCTTCTTTTATAAAAATTCAAGTGGTGTCTTGGTGTCTCTTTAAATTGTGTCACAATTCAATGAATCTTCTAGAAGTTGCCTCCTTTCAAAAGCCAATTGAATGAATTTTCGTGTCCATTAACTATTTCCCATGTTTTCACCAAGGGTTGCTTCAAACATCACTTCAAAAATTTGTCCAAATTCAATGAATCATGAAATAACTACTTCCGACGCTTAAGTGTGGGGTAACTAGCACTCAGAAGTGACTCTCTCTATTTAACTAGTGCGTAAGCGCCAAGCGCCTCATTTCAATTTTGCACCTTCTTCATTTTTGCTCCAAATTTGATCCGTTTTCACTCCTTTCACTATTTTTTATCTATTTGATTGTACCTGAAAGAAAAACACACAAATATCTTTCATTAAAGCGCAGTATCTCCAAAATAAATATAAAAATGTATACATAAATACTATATAATTTAGGTGTATCAGTGGTCCACTCATCCAGATTTTCTCCACACCATCTCAGCAAATTGGAAGGATATCTCTCATCCCAAATTTCTTTTTAAGTTGTGGTTACTGTAGAAGAGAATCAGTAAAGTACTAAGGTTGTGGAATTGTGACACTTTTGGGAATGTCTACAAATTGGTAGAAAATGTTGAGTTGAATCTAACTCAATTACAGAATGCTAGCAATACAGATGAAGCTACTATATTTGCAACTAACCAGAGGGTCCTCACCACCACAGCTTGGCTTGAAAATTTTCTAAAATAGAAAGTTGTCATTAGTAAGTTCACTGAAGGGGATAGAAATACCAATTATTACCATGGTTGTATCAGATATAAGAGGAAATGTAGTGTTATCCATAGCATTGTGAATTCTTAAGGGATCAAACTCCATGAAGATTTTGTTATTGCCAAGGATGTTGTGGAGTATTTATAGAACATCCTAAATTCATTCTTTGCTCAAAGACCCCAGTTGGATGCCTCTTTGTTTCAGGAGGAGCTTGATTATGTCCATACACTTAATCTGACTGATATTCCCACTAAAGAGCAAATCTGGGGAGCTTTTAATACCATTGACCTTAGTAAAATTATTGGGCCTGATGTTTTTCTTCAGACTTCTATAAGAAAAGTTGGAATATAGTTAAACTTGATTTGATCAATGCAATTCAGGCTTTCTTTAGAGGACATACTCTTCCCAACTACTTCAGTGCCTCTAATATTGTTTTGATTCCCAAATCTACTGAAAGATCCCATTGGAAGCATTTCAGACCCATTTCACTTACCATAGTCTTTAACAACCTCATTAGAAAAATCTTGGTGAATAGTTTGAAGCCTCATCTTTCCAAACTAATCAGGGCCAATCAAGGTGCCTTTATCAATGGAAGAAGCATTACTTATAATGTGTTATTGGCTCAAGAACTTGTGACTGAAATAGATAGGACTTGTAGGGGGAAATTTAATCAACAAGCTGGACGTTAGGAAAGCTTATGTCATCATCAATTGGGAATTCATTATGGACACTCTAAAGGCTAGGGTTCCATTCCAATTTTTGTGAACTCATTTCCAGGTGGCTGCAAGGTAATGTTAATTCCATTTATTATTGGCAGGGCTCAAGGCTTCTTCACTGCTAATAGGGGCCTCAAGCAAGGAGATCCACTATCACCCACTCTCTTTATTTTGGCTATGGATTATTTATCCAGGCTTATTGACAATAAAATTCCTTCCACTTCCTCTAATTTATATCAGCATAAGTCTAATATGCCTATAAGCCACCACCTTTATTCAGATGACATCATATTGTTTTCCAGGGCTACTAAATCAGTTGTCAAACAAGCTATGCTCTGCCTTGAGGCTTTCCAACAGTGCTCGGGCTTATAATTTAATACAACTAAATGCTCATTGATGTTTTGTTGCAGAATTAAGGAATATCTCAAACAATGGATACAACATGTTACTTAGTTTTTCACTGATTCCATTTCGTTCTACTACCTTGGAGTCCCCTCATTAAAGGAAATGTAAAATAGGTGCAGTTTGATGAGGACATAGCTAAGATAGATGCCCAGCTGAATTGTTGGACTAATTCCTTTCTTTCTAATGGAGACAGAATCACCTTACTGAAGAGCATCTTAACTACCTTTTTAATATATAGCTATTCTCACTATTCAATTGTGAACCAGAAAGTTATCCATGTCTACTTTTATTTTTAGTAATTGGACTAAGGATTATACTTCCTTTTTAGTTAGTTTAATTTTCAGCATGTATTTATGAATTTTAATTTTTTTTCCAGCTATAGTTATCTGTATTGATTGTAAAATATTTAAAAATTAATTTTTGGGAGGAAGAAAAATGAATTTCAAAATAAAACTGTGTTTGTCCTTAAAGAGACTACAAATAAATTTAAATTGAAAATTGATTTTTATTATGTGGAGTTATCTTAAGAATACTAAAATTTTAATTATAGAAATGGAATAGGAAAACTTAGTCGAAACTTAAATGATTAAAAACAATAGAAACTTTAATGATTCAACTAAATGAAGAAACTAGAGTTAAGATATTTAGTAGAAAACAGTTGGAAAATGATTTTACTATTTATGGTAGGAAAAATTGAATTTTTGAAAATTTAAGTTTTTTACGAGAATACTTTTTGAAGAATTCAGACTCTATTAAAATTCTTTTTTAAAAACTAATACTACATTTTAAGTTATGAATAAATAATAAGTTTTTGACTTTCGAAAAGAGATAATGAAATTCAAAATCATTAAATACCTATCCAGATATAATAACCCACACCTAAAAAAATTCTGAAAAAGAAAATGAAAAGAAATGTACAAGTATGAAAAAAGGGAGGAGAATCTTGAGGATTAGGACCTAAATAAAATTTGATTTTACTTGAATCTTTCTAAAGAAGAAGACTTAGAAACAATCATGAACTTGATTTATTTTCAAAAAACATTAGTAAATTCTTTTAAAAAATAGAGTTCTTAATTTTAAAATTTATATTTTTCTAAGAATCCAAAGTTGGAAAAATTTTAATTATTTCTGAATTAGATAAAAAATCAGTATTCTTAAGTTTAATAATAAATCTTCTAATACTTTAGATATCAACTAATTTATTGGAACTTTCTAGAACAAAATCTTAGGTCATCCTAAAGAAACCCACTAACATAAATCAACATATTTTAGCTTTTAAAAGTAGTAGTATTACTTGAGGACAAAAAAATGTTTAGGTTTGGGGGATTTTGACATATCTGAAAATGTGTTAATTTTCTATATATATTTAATGTTTATTTTTAGTGATATTGCACTTTAAAGGAAAATATTTTTCTATTTTTTATTACAGGCATAACAGGTTAAGCAATTGAAGAAAAATGTGTGAAATCGGAGTAAAATAGGGTCAAATGGAGCAAAGGAGCACAAAGTGAATTGCGCCTAGGCGCCAGCTTTTGGCTTCTAAGCATCAAACCATGTACGTAAAAACAGAGAGCCCAACGCCATATTGCCAGGCAATTATCCTGCATTTCTATAAGACTGGAACCTAAGCGCCATGGTTGGGCGTCTAGGCGCTAGAATCATTTTTTTTAAAAGCAATGTATTTGGACAAATTTTGAAGGGGCATCTGATGTGAATCTTAGGGATTTCAAGGGTTATCTTAAGGGGACTTAAAAGAGAGAAAAAAATGGGGCCTGGTGTGTCTCTCGAGTGGGAAGTGTCATTTGAAGTTCTTAGTGACTATTGGCGCTTATGAAGAAGAGAAAATAGGAGGAATTGAGAGATTTCTTCATTTATTGTATTTATCATTTTGAGATTAGAGAGGAGTGTAAGGGATTGTTATTTGCTGTGCAAGGAGGGTGTGAATCTTTTTTAAAGATAAGTCTTGTACCCTTTTGGTATTTGCTTTGAATTATTGCAACATAGTTTTATTATTTCAATGTTATTTGCAATGAAGATTCCATATGTTGTCTCCATGCTCAGTGAGTAGTTTTCCTTACTCTTTTTTTTTGTTATGAAGAGTGGCATGCATAGGAAAATTTATTATGAGAGAATAATTTTAATTTTTATTTGAAATGATAAGTAAATTCTTCGTTGCTTCATTTACATAACATGTTGGTCATAAGTTCTGTTAAAATTTATTGTAAGTTGAGACTAAGACTCAGAAGAGCGGTGACTTCACAACTTGAGTACACTCACATTGTTCAGTTGGCTATGCTGAAGTAGTCAGGCGACGATGCAACTTTTAATGGAAATATACTTCATGATATGTTTCTATTAGGAGTTCTAGGTGACAATTGATGTAAGTGAATAGGTTCCTTACCATAAGTTGTAAATTTTTTTAACCACCTTCGTATGTCTTCTAGTTGTGTAAACCTAATAGAATATTAAGCTTATCTACACACTTAAAAAAGGTTAGGTTGACATAAGTTCCTTGTTGGCACAAAAATTATTACATAATTCTATAAATTCTTCTACTGCTTATGTCGTTATCTTCATTGCAAGAGGGAAGGGATTTTGATTATATAAGAACTTTTCAACATTTAACTAGTCTCTGTAGATTAGGTTTTTATTTAATTTTAGAATAAAATAGTGAATTTAGGAAAATTAAACCTCTCGAAAAGTTGAGGCTAAGACGAGTTATTGCAGACTATAACTTTTAGTGAAGTCATTAAGAATTAATACATTTCCTCACGGGATCGTTATTTAGGATTTTTGAAAGAAAACTTTATATTACATGAACGATATGTGCACTTGCATTGTATCTCTAGTGTGTAAAATTGAATTGTGAAGAAAAATGAGAATTATTTATTAAATAGCACTCAGTCATGAATTAAGAGTGCAAGAACACACTGGCAGTGGGAGTCAAGTTTTTGACGTCGTTATCAGGAATTGAAATTGAAGTAATTACACACGAAGTGGGCATATATTGTTGGGATCATCTACCTTCGAAAGATAAGTGTGAATTCTCCCAACTTTGAAGCCTTTTGGAAATTTTATGAAGCACATCAGTGAAAATAGAATTTTGGTCCTACTATCAAAAAGCTGAACCCCAAGTTATTTAAGAGAAAGAGAATGTATTTTGAAAGCCAAGAAATCCACAAGCCATTGATTATTCAAGGACACTCCTTTGCTTACAACAATATCACATTTAGCCTTATTAAAACTCATGTGTGAAACCTTCTTGAAATGTTGTAGAATCTTATTAACCCTCTTAATAATTATTTTATTAGCATAACAAAATAATATAAGATCATTTGCATAAGTCAAATGCGAGATAAGTTCACTACCCTTAGTTTTGAAAGAAATGTTGCAATGTTGCAATGATTAGCAAGATGGTTATTGAGGAGACAAGATAATCCATTGCAATCACAAAAAAATAGGAGATAGAGGGTCCCCTTGTTTCAGTCCTCCATTCGCTTTGAAGTACCCATGAATTTGCCCATTAATAATGATATAATAATAGTTATGTGCTAAAAGCACATGAATAAAATTACAAAACTCATTAGAAAAGCCTTTTCCTTTTAAAACGTCATAATAAATTGCCAACTGATTGTATCAGAAGCTTTTTTATATATCGTTTGAGAATGACATTAAAACCGTGAACTTTGATATCCAAGTTACAATAAATTCTTGTGCAATCATAATACAATCCATTATGCATCTTCCCACCACAAAGGCTTATTGTTGCAAACTTATCAAGCTCGGGAGTAAGGGTTGTAATATTTGACACACAATTTTGCTTTGCACTTTTGAAACATTCGAAGTGAGACTAATTGGTCTATAGCTATTCCAATAATTCGTAAAATATTCCTTAGGAATCAAAGCGATAGTAGCAAATGTAAAATATTTGTTGGGAAGAGAACCTTTGATGAAACTTTGTATAGCTTTGACATATAAGATTTTATGATGTCCCAAGTATGAATATAAAATGTTGTTATAAATTATCTGGACCCATAGATTTGTAGACATCAATGGATTTAAGCGCATCCAATATTTCTGACTCTTCTGAAATATCTTAGAGTTGGCCACTGTCAATCTTATACACAATACAATTAAACACCTCATTCTATAAATCTATAAGATAATTTTGGTGTTTAAGTAAAATATCTACAAGTAGTCAATAGCACTACTTATTATTTGATCTTGGTTGTGAATCCACATACCATTGTTATCCTTTATCTTGAACACAATTTTTTTTCTTCATTGTTTAATGCACACATGAACAAGTTGTGACTTCCTGTCTCCTTCAACCTAATTAACATCGGTGGCTTTTTGTTGCAAGAAGTCCAATTCAATTTGAAAGGCCTCATTTAGGTTACTAGTAGCTTTAATCAAATCAAGTTTTGATATCCTCTCCTTATAGTATTCGGTTTCCAAAAAATAGACCTGCTTTTCAATTTTCTGTAACTGAGTCAATTCCAGTCATTTTAAAGTGTTGATATGTTTTTGTGTTGCTTCCAAAAAGTCATCCATGGATAGTTATCGTATGCCAAAGTCCAGGTATGCTTAAATGTAACGAGAAATGTTACATGTTTAACCCATACATTCAAGAATCTAAAAGAAGTTTTTGCAGGTTTAGAATTGAAGTCGATCTTAATCAATAATGGAGTATGATCCGACCCAATAAAGCAAAGGTGCACATCCTTAGTAAAGTGAAAGAAATGCATCCATAAGTGGTTGATAAACACTCAGTCAAGCCTTTCCCATAACTTACCTCTCCTCTCTGTAAGAAATTTCTCATAATACTTAGCTTCAATCAATCCATTCTCAGTTATATTATCACTGAATTTTTGCATCCAGGAGAATGACGGAGTTAGACTACCCTTTCTTTCTGTCAGGGAGGAAATATCATTGAAGTCGCTTCCAATCAGCAATGGAACATCGACAATAGCCCTCATCTGCCCCTACTTACCTCATAGCTCCTCTCTAGCAATCACAGTGCAACTAATTTAACTAATAGTAAACTAAACAGTGCAACTCAGCAATATGATCTCTAAAAGAATAAGTCTAGCATCATCATATAACAACTTCATAACAACACCACTTTTCCAATGAAATCATATTTTGTCATTTCAATTGTAAATAACATGGTATTTACCCAACTTATTGATAGTTTTATAAATAATAATCTTCGAAAATTGGTTCTAATAAAACAAGAAATCTAAGCTTGTGAACCCGACACAGGTTTCACAATCTATTAGAGGCATCAAGCTTAGAAATAACTCTAACATTCCAAATGAGGGAGTTAACCATATATAATAGATCAACTCCCATTAGTCATCCTAAGAGGAGCTCTATCATCCAAATTTGCAAGTAATCCAGCAGAAGATGTTCCTTCTTATTGTACCACTGCAATTGGTTCCAAGTTGTTCAATTTGATATGTGTTCTCCCTTTTTGTCATTATTGACCTTTGGACTTGTCATTCAACTTCCAAGGTTTCCTTCGCTGCTTCCAAATACTTCTCATGAAAAGGTTTCAAGACATGAGTTGGTTGTTGATACACTTAAAATATATAGTGTTTTTAGACATATTTTTATACCTATTTTTGAGATATTGCGCTTTAATGGAAGGTATTTGTGTGTTTTTCTTTTAGGTACAAGTAAAAAGGTGAAAAATGCTAAAAGGAGTGAAAAAGAATCAAATTTAGAGCAAAAATGTGAAAATTATGCTAAAGCGTTTTGGTGCCTAAGCGTCGGTGAAATAGAGAAGGTCGCGCCTAAGCGCCAGAGATAGTTAAGTGCTGGTTTACTTTATTTTGTCGAATTTTGAAGGGAAATTTGAGGCACCTATTGGCTAAAGAGGGTGGTTATGACCACTAGAAATGAAAATATGATTAAAAGACTTATCAAATGAGGCATCCTTTAGAGAATATATCGAATTGGGACACATTTTGAAGAGTTTTCAAGACACCTCTTAAAAATTTATAAAAGAAGCAAGTTGAGACTTTTTGAAGTGTGCTTGAAAGTTCTGAAAAGTGTTGGAAAGGGGGAGTTTTGAGAGATAATTTTGGAGAGATTTTCAGGCACCATAAACTTACTTTATCCTTTTTTTTAGATTTGTTTAGAGAGTAAGAGTGTTGTAAAAGAGAAGAGATTCAAATGAACTTTAAGAGGTTGGTGGAGGATTTGAGATAAGTTTTTATCTTTTGTTTTGAACTACTTTTGGTTTTAATCAAGACTTCTTGTTGGTTTAACAATGATTTTTTAGTGTAGTTTTGTTTTCTCCATGAATTCTGAGTAGTTTTCTTTATCTTTCTTCTTAAAATGAGAACATTTGTTTTAGACTACTTTTAGTTTAAATTGAGACTTGTTGTTGGTTTGACAATGATTTCTACTTTTAAACTAAAGTGTGGGTTTTAATTGAGACTTGTTGTTGGTTTGACAATGATTTCTACTTTTAAACGAAAGTGTGGTTTCGTTTTTTCTCCATGGATTCTGAGTAGTTTTCTTTATCTTTCTTCTTAAAATGATAGGTAATTAAGTTTCTCATGGATTATGAGTAGTTTTCTTTATCTTTCTTCTTAAAATGATAAGTAATTANATGAAGAACTGAAAAATTAAAGGGTAAAGAAAACATTAAATATATAAAGAAAAGACATACCTGCTAAAGGTTTTTATTTTAAAACTTTAATTCTGAAATACTGCAAGTACTAATATAAAAAGGTACAAGACTTAAAACAATAAATTGTGCTTAATACATATAAAATCTACTGAGAAAGAGTTAATCATACTACATTTAAGAAAATGTTGAAACTAACAACACAACTAAATTGAATTTCTGAAATGAAAACTGTTTTACAAACTACAGTTCACAACACAACATAACAACAAAACAAAGTCTGGCAATCTAACAAATAGTCTCAATAATATAATAAAAACAAGCAACACAATAACAGAGTACAATCAAACGTAAACTAAAATAAAGATCACCAGTCATCATCATCATCATCTTCTTTTATATCCAAATTCTACTGCTGATATGGAGTAAAAACAGGGTTAGTAGGAAACTGAACTGAATGATCACCCTTTATGTATCTCACCAATGCATCATCATAAGTAGCATCACATTCAAATTTTTGCCAAATCAAATCATATGTGTGAGCATTTCTGGCATCCATGTTTTGCAACCTATGATCCATTCTTAAGATATCTCCCTTCTGAATAATCATTTTGTCTAAAAGTTCTCGGTTAGTAGGGTCACTAGAAGTAGGGATCCTCAAACAAGAAGGAATATCTCTGGTCTTACTTCCAGATCTCCAATCAACATGAGATTCATATGTCTTTATATTGGCAGGCCCAATAGGTCTCAGAGGCTCAATCCTCTCTTCTACAGGTCTAAAATTAACTCTTGCTTGTTCACAAAGTGTGCAAATAAGTGCAGCGTGTGCCAAACCACCAATGGTATCTCCTAAAGCAATAGATCTAGTATTCATATAAATAATAGAGCCTACATTTACGTCCATCACTTGTTGAATGCAAACGTTCAGGATGGCTCTATACATGGTCACCTCACTATGATGGTTTTTCAGAATCATTCTTCTAGAAATGAAGTAGTGTCGGGTCTTAGATACTACATTAAGCATAGAAAGAAGAAAGTTTACCTTTACTCCATTCTTCACTTTCCATGTTCCTTTTTCACTAGTCAGAAAATAAATAACCTCATCTAAGGCCTCATTTGTAGCAAAAAATGATTTATACTGGCATCCATAAACATCCTCTAATTGATAAAACTCATTTGTTTTTCTTGGAGTAAACTCCACCCTTTTTCCACAAATAAAAACAAAATCGTTAGAAGCCTCCGAAAAGTTGGCATAAAATTCCATAACTATACCAATAATTGCACCATCAGTAAAATAACAGAAATTTTCTCACTGCTGGGCAATAATTAATTGTTCAACTTCTCCTCCTGGATTCTTAAAACCATGATCTGGAATTACTTTGTTATGCTCAATTAGACTATTAAATCTAGCACTAGCCCTGAATCTGACAAATTTTTGCTCGTCATAAGCTTCTTTTCTTTTGCTCGTTCTTGGACCATAGGAAATCGAAGAAAAATTTGATAAAAAATCTGAATAAATTCCCAAAATTTTTAAAATCACAATGTAAAACATTTTAAACCTAAATCCACTAAGTAAGAGTTCTTCACCAAAGGATTTTCTCAAAATTTCTCAAAAAACCCCAAAATTTTTGGATCTAGGCAATGTGAGATAAATTCTTGGTGAAAAAAAAAAAATTTAGTTAAAATTGTAGCCCTTACCTAGAGAAGATGAAAATCAAAGTCCCTTTGCCTCAAAATTGCCTCAAATCCGCCCAAAATCTAGCTTTAGGTACCAAAAACGAAGGTTAAAGGTAACTTATGGGGTAAAAATGATGGCTAACAGTGAAAATCACGAATTTCTAAGGGTTAAAAGCTGCTCTCGGGTCGAGGGCCCCATCGGCGCTGAAGGCCCGAAATTTTAATGTTTTGATATTTTCAAATTTTCTATTTCCTTTCAATTTACTCCAAAGTTTTTTAGTATTTTTAACACAAATTTTTATCTAATAATAATTTACAAACAAACATTTCACAAATAATTATTTTTACAAACAATAACAAACTAACTTTTATATATGAAAAATTCACTTTTTACAAATACATTTTTCAAATCTCACATTCACACATTTTAAGCAAAGTAATTATAAATCAGCGTCAAAATCAAGCCATAACACTAAATGCTAACAAAAAACTTTACACATAATCAAAGTTCAGAATTCTAAAGCAAAACAAACCAAACCAAATCAAATCCACACAATCACATTAAATACATAAATATTTTTAAACTAATAGAGAATCCAAAGTCTTCAATTATTCTGCCTCATCCTCAGTGTTGTATCCTCCTCTAATATCTCCCATTCATTGGTAATGAACGTACATATTGTAGAAGGGTCGATACAGGAATTGATCTGTCAAATTTTCTTCGATCCATTTGTTTTCTTTAAACATTCGAACTAATCTTGCTTCAAAATTTCTTGTATGATAAAAATTCTCTTTCATTCTCCAATCTAGGTGATCAAGAAGGTATTTAAGATCTCCCACAACATTCATAATACTCTGAGTTCTCTTTCAATTTTCTTCAATTTCTTCTCCAAAGCAAGTAAACTTCCAACTGTTGGAGGCATTTATGGGGTTGAAGCATGTAAAGAATGATCTAGGATAACATCTAATGCTTCGTTTCCATTTTCGACATAAATATCATCAATAGTGATCATGGGCTCCCAAGATAATAAAGCTTTTTCCCAACTTTCATATGGCACTTGAGATTGACTACAAATTAGAAAAACTGTGAAAGGACGCCCAAGTGCATAAATTGGCCCATTCATAATGATACTTATAATAGATTTAAATATAATAGATCCTATATCAATGGGTTTTTCCATTTGAATGCAGTAGTTTAAAATAACCCTTTCTTTGGTGACTCTACTACTCTTCACAGTAAAGAGTAATTTTGCAGAAATAATAAAATGCCATAACTTCAAAATTAGAATAACTGATGAAGCAGGGAAACTAACATATCCTCATCTCGTTTCTCCCAAATATCACTTTCATCCGTAAGAAAATTATAGACATCTTGCATCAAATCTCATGTAGGGATAAACTTTGTATAATGACAGATTGGAATGTTTTCTATCATAAACAACTCATTGATTCTCGAAGGAGTAAATGGTACAACCTTACCTCGTATGAAGACAACTCCTTGGGTAATTCCATGTAAATTTGCATAAAACTCCCTTACTACAGGTACAACAACCATAGTGGTAGTGTAGCACCGAACTTCCCGTCATCTTTGCACAATGATCTTATCAATCAGAGAACTTGGATTGATCAAACCATAATTAACAAAACCTCTCTCCTTGATCAATCTCTTCTTCATAATAACATTATCGCGTAATCTTTGCGTGTCGAAACTAATAAACTTTCTTCTATTGAAAACTCCATACCTTGAAGTATTTCTGGAATTGGAAGCCATTGAATTCAAAAATAGGAAGTTTCTAGTAGTCCAAGGCAGTTTTTAGGACTTTAAAAACACCTCCTGGTGGTTATTACAGAGCGAAGTCCTGCCAAAGTCTGCCAAAATTTGCCTTGAACTGTTAAACTGCTCTCAGTGCCAAAGGTGCTCCCAATTGGTGCTGCCGGCACTGAAGTTCGTTTACTTGGGCACCGTCGGCACCCATTCTGGCGTCATCAGCACCAGTAGCCAAAAATTGTGACTTTCATTTTTTCATTAAATTTAATTCCAAATTTTCTTACAATACCAATATTTGAATTAATTTATAATATAATAAATTATTTAGGATTATTATCTAATAATATATAATACACTTATCAAACAAAATAGTAATACATAGACATATATGTATGGGTTGCCTCCCACAAAGCGCTTGGTTTAACATCCTTAGCCCAACATACCATTTGTTTAGTTGGGTTGAATTAACATTAAAACNATCAAACAAAATAGTAATACATAGACATATATGTATGGGTTGCCTCCCACAAAGCGCTTGGTTTAACATCCTCAGCCCAACATACCATTTGTTTAGTTGGGTTGAATTAACATTAAAATTTCTTTAAATTGTGCTATGTGCCCTTCATAGTAATGTTTCAAACGATGCCCATTAACTTTAAATATCTTTCCAGTGTTAGGGTCTTTAATAATAACAGTTTCATAATAATAGACTTTAATCACTGTAATTGGTCCTAACAATCTAGATTTCAATTTTCCTAGATATAATCTCAATCTTGTATTATATAGTAGAACTTGTTATACAGGTTCAAACTTCTTCTTAATAATCATCCGATCATGCCATATTTTCATTTTCTCTTTATAGATTTTTGCTTTATCATATGCTTCTTTTCTAATCTCCTCAAGTTCATTGAGTTGCAATAATCTTATCTCACTAGCGTCTTTTAGATTAAAATTAAATTTCTTAATGGCCCAAATTGCTTTATGCTCAAATTCTACTAGTAAGTGACATTTTTTCAAAAAATTAGTCTATATGGGGACATTCCTATAAGATTCTTATAAGCACTTCTGTATGCTCATAATGCAATATTTAATCTAACAGACTAATCTAATTTATAAGGATTTACAGCTTTTTCTAAAATTTATTTTNGCCCTTCATAGTAATGTTTCAAACGATGCCCATTAACTTTAAATATCTTTCCAGTGTTAGGGTCTTTAATAAAAACAGTTCCATAATGATAGACTTTAATCACTGTAAATGGTCCTAACAATCTAGATTTCAATTTTCCTAGATATAATCTCAATCTTGTATTATATAGTAGAACTTGTTATACAGGTTCAAACTTCTTCTTAATAATCATCCGATCATGTCATATTTTCATTTTCTCTTTATAGATTTTTGCATTATCATATGCTTCTTTTCTAATCTCCTCAAGTTCATTGAGTTGCAATAATCTTATCTCACCAGCGTCTTTTAGATTAAAATTAAATTTCTTAATGGCCCAATTTGCTTTATGCTCAAATTCTACTAGTAAGTGGCATTTTTTTCAAAAAATTAGTCTATATGGGGACATTCCTATAAGATTCTTACAAGCAGTTCTGTATGCTCATAATGTAGTATTTAATCTAACAGACTAATCTAATTTATAAGGATTTACAGCTTTCTCTAAAATTTATTTTATTTCACAATTTGATATCTCTGCTAGACCACTAGTCTGAGGATGATAAGCAATAGAGAATCTACTTAATCAATTTTTTAATTCTCTTATTTTTAAAATGAAATCCTTCATTAGTAATAATTACTCTCGGCATTCCATATCTTGTAATAATGATAATTATTCTCGGCATTCCATATCTTGTAAAAATGTTTTTATTTAAAAATTTAGAAACACTTTAATAATTACTCTCGGCAATCCATATCTTGTAAAAATATTTTTAATTAAAAATTTAGAAACACTCTTAGCATCACATCTGGGTACAAATCTTGTAAAAATATTTTTATTTAAAAACTTAGAAACACTCTGAGCATCACATTTAGGTACAACAACTAAAAATATTTTTAATTAAAAATTTAGAAACACTCTGAGCATCACATCTAGGTACAATAATAGATTCAATCCATTTGGACATATAATCAACAACAAGTAATATATATAAATTTTTAAATGAAGGCAAAATGGTCCCATAAAATCTAATTCCCACACATAAAAAATTTTAACTTCCAATGTGTAATTTAGAGGCGTTTCATTTCTTCTAGAAAAATTTCCTACTCGCTGACATCAATCACATGTTTTAATATATTCATTAACATCTCCAAAAATAGTAGGCCAATAAAATTCAGCTTGAAAATCTTATGTANCATAAAAAATTTTAACTTCCAATGTGTAATTTAGAGGCGTTTCATTTCTTCTAGAAAAATTTCCTACTCGCTCACATCGATCACATGTTTTAATATATTCATTAACATCTCCAAAAATAGTAGGCCAATAAAATTTAGCTTGAAAAATCTTATATGCAGTTCTATTTGTTTCAATATGTCCTCCAAATTCAGAATCATGACATCTTTTAATTATCTATTGAGTTTCTCCATAAGGCCCACATCTTCTAATAATTAGTTCTTTACATTATTTATATAAATATGGGTCATCCCAAAAATAGTATTTTGAATCATATATAAATTTCTTTAATTGTGAATTTTTAATATCAGGTGGTAGAATGTCACTTACAATATAATTTACTATATCAGCATACCACAATACATCCATTTCATCACTACAATATAACTGTTCATTAGGGAAATTTTCTAAAATTTCATTTTCAAAATTAGTTAATATTTCTATTTCTATGCTAGACAAATGACCAGCTATTTGATTATGATTTCTCTTTCTATCAACTATGGTAAAATTAAACTCTTTCAATAGAATTATGCATCTAATTAATCTTGGTTTAACATCCTTCTTTTGTATTAAGTATTGTATAGCAGAATGATCTGTATGAACTATACAATTATTTCCAATTAAATATGGTATAAATTTATCAATGGCATTGCAATAGCTAATAACTCTCTTTCAGTAGTAGTATAATTAATTTGAGCTTCATTTAGAGTCTTATTAGCATAATATATAACTTTGAAAACTTTATTGTGCCTTCAACCTAATACAGTCCCAATAGCATAATCACTAGCATCACACATTATTTTAAATGGTTTCTCCCAATCAGGCGACACTATTATAGGTGCAATGATTAATTTTTTCTTCAATAAATCAAATGCTGTTATACATTCCTCATCAAAATCAAATTTTATATCTTCTTCTAGGAGTTGGCATAGTGGCTTAGTTATTCTTGAAATATTTTTTATGTAGAGCCTGTAAAAACCAGCATGTCCTCGAAAACTTCTCACCCCTTTAACATTAATAGGAGGTGGTAATTTTTCTATAACTTGAATTTTTACGGGATCTACTCCATGCCATTTTCAAAAATTTTATTCTCAAGAACAATACTTCCTGCATCAAAAAATTGACATTTTTCCCAATTTAATACTAGGTTGATTGTTTCACATACTTTAAGAACTTTTTCTAAATTGTTTAAACATAACTCAGATGAAGTCCCAAATACAAAAAATCATCCATAAACACTTCCATACCATTTTCTATAAAATTAGTAAAAATTGATATATGCATCTTTGAAATGTTGTAGGTGCATTGCATAGTCCAAAAGACATTCTATGAAAAGCAATTGTTCCATATGGGATTGTAAATATTATTTTCTCTTGATCCTCTAGAGCAATTGAAATTTGGTGATAACCGATATATCCATATAAAAAANAGCAATTGAAATTTGGTGATAACCGGTATGTCCATCTAAAAAGCAATAATATTTATTTCCAGCCAATCTATCCAACATTTGGTCTAGAAATGTTAAGAAAAGTGATCTTTTATGGTGGCCATATTTAATTTTCTATAGTCAATACAAATTTGCCAACCAATGACCTACCTTATTGGTATTAATTCATTTTTCTCAATTTTTCAATAGTCACACCTGCTTTCTTCGAAACAAAGTGAATTGGGCCTACCCAGGCACTATCTAAAATAAGATATATAATTCTAACATCTAACCATTTTAAAATTTCTTTTTTAACAACTTCTTTCATTATTGAGTTTAATCTCCTCTGAGGGTCAACTTTAGTACATATTGTTCATCTAATAAAATTTTGTGCGTAAAAAATGAAGGACTAATTACTTTAATATCTGCTAAAGTTCATCTAAAAGCCTTTTAATATTTTTTTAACATCACTATCAATTTTTGTTCTTGAATTTCAGTTAAATCAAAAGATACAATAATAGGCAATGTAGATGACTCTCCTAAAAATACATACTTTAAATGGGCAGGTAATATCTTCAATTCAAGTTCATGTGGTTTAGTACTTGAAGGAATAAGATTTTTATTATCATTTTCCATCAAATCCAAAGTTTCNACATCTAACCATTTTAAAATTTCTTTTTTAACAACTTCTTTCATTATTGAGTTTAATCTCCTCTGAGGGTCAGCTTTAGTACATATTGTTGATCTAATAAAATTTTGTGCACACAAAATGAAGGACTAATTACTTTAATATCTGCTAAAGTTCATCTAAAAGCCTTTTTATATTTTTTTAACATCTCTATCAATTTTTGTTCTTGAATTTCAGTTAAATCAGAAGATACAATAATAGGCAATGTAGATGACTCTCCTAAAAATACATACTTTAAATGGGCAGGTAATATCTTCAATTCAAGTTCAGGTGGTTTAGTACTTGAAGGAATAAGATTTTTATTATCATTTTCCATCAAATCCAAAGTTTTAAATTTGCCTTGAATATAATCCATATCTTCTTATTTTATTTCATCCTCATTCTCAAATAATTCTCCTTGCTTCAATTTGTCTTCAAACTCATTCTTAAACTGCTCATTACTCAGATAATCTNATTTGCCTTGAATATAATCCATATCTTCTTATTTTATTTCATCCTCATTCTCAAATAATTCTCCTTGCTTCAGTTTGTCTTCAAACTCATTCTTAAACTGCTCATTACTCAGATAATCGGCTACTTCCATCTTGAAACATTCATTATCTTTTTCTATTACAGGATATTTCATAGCTTTTGCTATATTAAATTTTTCTTCTTGATGATTAAATCTCATCATTAATTCTTCTTTTTACACATCTATCACAACTCTTCCTGTTGCAAGAAATAAAGGGAAACACTTTATCTTCCTCCTTTTCTAATACTATGAAGTCTACATGGAAAATAAATTTAATTATTTTTACTAGTACATCTCTTATAACTCCTTTTGGATAAGTTATTGATCAATCAACTAACTAAAGAGTTAAAGTAGTAGGGGAAATCTCTCCCAAATCTAAACGTTTAATGATCGATAAAGGCATAAGATTGCTACTCCCTCCTAAATCACATAAAGTNTCTTCTTTTTACACATCTATCACAACTCTTCCTGTTGCAAGAAATAAAGGGAAACACTTTATCTTCCTCCTTATCTAATACTATGAAGTCTACATGGAAAATAAATTTAACTATGTTTACTAGTACATCTCTTATAACTCCTTTTGGATAAGTTATTGATCAATCAACTAACTAAGGAGTTAAAGTAGTAGGGGAAATCTCTCCCAAATCTAATCGTTTAATGATCGATAAAGGCATAAGATTGCTACTCGCTCCTAAATCACATAAAGCTTTTNCCACAATACATCCATTTCATCACTACAATATAACTGTTCATTAGGGAAATTTTCTAAAATTTCATTTTTAAAATTAGTTAATATTTCTATTTCTATGCTAGACAAATGACCAGCTATTTGATTATGATTTCCCTTTCTATCAACTATGGTAAAATTAAACTCTTTCAATAGAAGTATGCATCTAATTAATCTTGGTTTAACATCCTTCTTTTGTATTAAGTATTTTATAGCAGAATGATCTGTATGAACTATACATTTATTTACAATTAAGTAAGGTGTAAATTTATCAAAGACATAAATAATAGCTAATAACTCTCTTTCAGTAGTAGTATAATTTATTTGAGCATCATTTAGAGTCTTATTAGCATAATATATAACTTTGAAAACTTTATTGTGCCTTTATCCTAATACAGTCCCAATAGCATAATCACTAGCATCACACATTATTTTAAATGGTTTCTCCCAATCAGGTGGTACTATTATAGGTGCAGTGATTAATTTTTTCTTCAATAAATCAAATGCTGTTATACATTCCTCATCAAAATCAAATTTTATATCTTCTTCTAGGAGTTGGCATAGTGGCTTAGTTATTCTTGAAATATTTTTTATGTAGAGCCTGTAAAAACCAGCATGTCTTAGAAAACTTCTCTCCCCTTTAACATTAGTAGGAGGTGGTAATTTTTCTATAACTTAAATTTTTGCGGGATCTAACTCCATGCCATTTTCAAAAATTTTATTCTCAAGAACAATACTTCCTGCATCAAAAAATTGACATTTTTCCCAATTTAATACTAGGTTGATTGTTTCACATACTTTAAGAACTTTTTCTAAATTGTTTAAACATAACTCAGATGAAGTCCCAAATACAAAAAATCATCCATAAACACTTCCATTCCATGTTCTATAAAATTACTAAAAATTGATATATGCATCTTTGAAATGTTGCAGGTGCATTGCATAGTCCAAAAGACATTCTATGAAAAGCAATTGTTCCATATGAGATTGTAAATATTATTTTCTCTTGATCCTTTGGAGCAATTGAAATTTGGTGATAACCGGTATGTCCATCTAAAAAGCAATAATATTTATTTCCAGCCAATCTATCCAACATTTGGTCTAGAAATGTTAAGAAAAGTGATCTTTTATGGTGGCCATATTTAATTTTCTATAGTCAATGCAAATTTGCCAACCAATGACCTGCCTTATTGGTATTAATTCATTTTTCTCAATTTTTCAATAGTCACACCTCCTTTCTTCGGNTCTAGAGCTCCCACTTCCCTTCACCTGAAGGCTAACTCTCGCTTTAGTTTTTAAACACTAAGGCTAAATTGGAGATTTTAGTCTGTCACTCTAAAGATCCTCCAATTCTACACCCAACAAAGTATATTTTCTTATTTATTTGCACTTAATTCCATGAATGAATTTTTTCTTTCATGGAATCAAATGTGATCCTCACTCTGTTGTAAAACTCATACTCCATTTCCTGGATCATATGTTTCACAACACATTTAAAAAATTCAATTGGCCAAATCAAAAAGTAAATTAAGTTCAGACTTGAAAAATCATTACAATTTATTTTATATTTTAATATTAGCACATCCATGTTATCTCATCAATTCACCACATCTCAGAGTAGAGAGAAAGATAAATGAAACTTCTCAGACTTCATGAGAAAGATACAACAAAATACAAATTTTATACATAAAAGAAAGTTCATACAACACTATTAAACAAACAACACTTACTTGAAACTCTTTCTCAAAGCAAATCCCTTGTAGCCTTTCCTTGGAAATGCAGGAAGAAGAAACCTCTCACTTTTCCCCTTCTCCAAAACTATTAGAGAAAGATTCACACTTAATCTCACTTCAAAAACTCTAAATAAAATGAACAATGATTTATTAATGGTTTGTTGAATGAAGATGGTGTGTAGGTGAATGAATTGTGGCAATGAGAAGTCAATAAGATTTGATTAGAGTCCAAAAGTACTCTTTTTCTTATCAATTTTGGCCCCATTTAGAGCCTCAAGTTAGTTCTCCAATAGGTGCCTCCAAAATCTCTTCGAAACACGTCCAAATATGTCAAATCTTCTAGAATTGGTGGCTGAACCGACATTTCCACCAACGGCGCTGTCCTTGTTCCATCGACTCTGAGTATAATTTACTATCTCTTCTATTGGTGTTAACCATCGGCGCTGCCCTTCGCGCTGTCGGCGCTACCCTTAGCACTGTCGGCGCTAAGTACTTCTTCGAAACTGTCATTTTGACTACAAATTCCATCCTTTTTGCTTCCTCTTTGCTTCAAGTCCTAAAAATCAATAACCTGCAATGAAACATCAAAATACCTTCCATTAAAGTGCAATATCACCAAAAATGAGTATAAAAAATGGGTCTAAAAATGCATATATTTTTGGTGTATCATAGCGCCAATTCAAAGTCGATCAAGTTTTATCGTGCTTCTACCTCTAATAATCTTGAAAACCATGTAAATTTAGATGAGGATCTTAATGATTTAATGGAATTGCCTTTTGGTTACTTTTTGCCTTGTGTACAAAAGTTAATTCAACAGAGACATTTATCAAAATAAATGCCAAAAGATAAGCTACAACTTTTTAAAAAATTATGGGATTTTAAAGGTCAAACTCCCAACTCATAAGAGGGTCTCATATTTGGTACAGTCAGACAAGTTGATGATTTAGAATTTTGCATGATTGTTACTAGTGAATTAGGAGAGGATTGCCTTGATATGGAGGATGAATCTACTAATAAGCTAGTAGAATATGCTTCGCTAGAATTTCAGGAGGAAGTTAAATCAACTGTTGATGAATCGAAGGAAATTAACCTCAGGACTGAAGAATAACCCCGACCCACATTTATAAGTTTTTGACTCAACAATGAAGACTCTTTAGAAATATCAAACTTTTAATAGAGTTTAAAGATTGCTTTAAATAGAGTTATGATGAAATGTCAAGACTGTCAGCAAAGGTTACAGTTTATAAACTCGGGGTAGACAAAGATATAACCCCAGTGAAACAAGCTCCTAGGAGACTGCATTTCAAAATAGAGCAGCAAGTCATCGTCGAGGTGAAGAAATTAATAAACGCTAACTTTGTAAGAGAAGAGCAGTACCTTATATTGTTAGCCAGCATCGTGCCAGTTAAAAAGAAAAATGGACAAATCCGTGTATGTGTCGACTTCAGATATTTAAATAAAGCATGTCCAAAGGATGAATTTCCGTTACCAATACCGGAAATGTTGGTGGATATTGCTTTGACACATGAAATTTTCTCCTTCATGCATGGATCATTGGGGTACAACTAAATCAAGATTGCTCTCAAGGATACAACATTTACAGCCTTCACAACACCTATCAAGATTTTCTACGACATAGTGATGTCATTTGGATTAAAGAATGCTGGTGCAACATATCAACGTGTAATGATAAAAATTTTTTATGATCTCATTCACAACCAATTGGAATGCTACGTGGATGATTTGTTCATCAAGATTAAATGAAAAATTGACAATTTGTACGATTTGAGAATTGTGTTCGAAAAGTTACGACGATATGACCTTAAAATGAATCCCTTAAACTGTGCCTTCGGCATTACCCGTGGGAAATTTCTAGGATTCATTATTCATCATCTGGGAATCGAGATCAACCCGGATAAGATTAAAGATATCTTAGAAATGCCTCCACCGAAAACCTTAAAGCAACTACATTCCTTCCAAGTAAAATTGGCAAATCTGAGACGCTTTATTTCTAATCTCTCAGGTAGGTGTCAGCCAGTCTTGACATTAATTAAAAGGATGGCAAATTTGTTTGGGAAGAGAACTGTCAGCGGGCCTTTGAGCACATTATGCAATATTTAAAGACACCTCATATTTAGGCAGCTCCTATCCTAGGAAAAACTTTGATCGTTTATACTAAGGCCTTAAACGACTCTCTTGGAGCCCTCTTAGCCCAAGCCAATGATGAGGGTAAGGAAAACACACTCTACTACTTGAGTCACCGCCTAATACCAACAGAGATAACGTATCTACCTATTGAGAAGCATTGTCTAGCTTGGATTTTCCCCACCAAAAAGTTTAAACATTACATGCTTTCTCATAAGATTACCTTAATCTCAAAAGTTAATCCGTTGTAATATTTGATTACCCGACCAACACTTATCTGATGTCTAGCAAGATGGTCAATGATTTTATTGCAATTTGATATAATTTTTGTTCCTCTCTATGCTATTATGGGACAGATTCTAGTAGACTTCCTCATTGCACACCCATTTCCAGCTTGGTTCCCTCTTAATGATGAACTTCCAGATGAGCAAGTATTACAAATGGAATTCTCCAGTGCACAACACTGAGAGATGTACTTTGATGGAGGTTCATCACCAAGAAAAGACAAAGAATAACACACTGTTATACCAGGCAAAGCAGGGATTGGTTTGATCTTGATCACACCAGATAAGGGTATTTTGAGGTTCTCATATATTCTGACAGAGCCATGCACCAACAACGAAGCAGAATATGAAACACTAATTACCGGGTTGGAGTTGGAAATCTGGATGGACATAACATATATTTCCATCTATGGTGACTCTCAACTCGTCATCTAGCAAGTCATCGGATAACACAAGATTTTAAAGCTGAGACTAGTAGAATATCACCGATACGCAATGAAGCTGATGGAGTAGATTCTCAGTGTAACATTCTACTGAATTGTTAGGGGAGATAATGCCCATGTTGACAATCTAGCAAAACTTGCTAAGGAGCTGGTGTGTCCTTTAGAGGATCCAATTGATTTTAGAAAATGAGGAAGACAAGTTTTGTCTCAAGTTGACCTCGACAATATACACAAGCTTGGAAATGAAGAAGAAACGATGATTGCGATTGTTGACAACAATGAAGATTGCCGCAAGTCATTAATAGAATATTTGCATACTAGAAATCTGCTAGAGGACAAGTCAGCAGCATAACACATCACAAAGAGGGCTATGTCATATACTCTAGTAGGATACGTCCTCTATAGAAGATCTTTCGATCAAATATGACTATGATGCTTAAGCCAAGCCGAAGCACAAAATATTATCAAAGAAGTATAAGATAGATTGTGTGACGCTCACCAGTCAGGGCCGAAGATGAAAATGAAGATCAAGATACTTGAATATTACTGGCCTGTAATGATGTCTGATTGCATGAATACAGCCAGAAGATGTCACCAGTGCCAAGTGCATGGGGTGGCCTTGCACCAACCTCTGAATGTGCTACACCCAACTGTTTTCTCATGGTCATTTGAGTGTTGGGGCACAAACATAATAGGTCCAATAGACCCTTCGTCTTCTAGAGGACATAGATTTATACTCACCGCTACAAATTACTTCTCCTAATGGGTAGAGGCAGTGTCATTACGAGAGGTTACAACACAGCACGTCCTTCAATTCTTCAAAAGCCAAGTTGTCTAACATTTTGGAGTACCGTGAAGAATAATTTTGCGATAATGGGACAGCTTTCAAAAGAAAAAAAGTCAATAATTTCGTCAAACGACACAGGATAGATTGAAGATACTCTACGATTTACTATCCCAGAGAAAATGGATTAGTCGAGGCCTTCAACAAGAGGTTGGTATAGATTTTAAAGAAAACACTAGAAAAAAAAAATTGATTGGCACAACAAATTATTAGAAGCCTTGTGGGCTTACTGGATAAAGTTTAGGACTTCCACTCAGTGCACACCCTACATGCTCGTGTACGGGTCCGAGGCCATACTACAGTTAGAAGTTCAGGCGTCATCTCTCAGAGTCACTATCACCAATCAACTTACAAAAGAAGAAAGTGAAAAACTCATACTTGAAGAACTGGAGAGTCTTGAGGAAAAATGACTAGAAGCACAAAAACATTTAGAACTTTACCAGGCAAAGATGGTACAGGCTTATGACAAATTGGTCCTCCCAAGGACATTCAAAGTTGGTGACCTTGTTCTCGTGCTCAAAAGGCCCATTCTTGCACGCCACAAGATTGGTGTAACACCCCCTCAACGACATCCAATTCTCTACCTACATCTTTGAGATAGGAGTAAGACTCCTCTTTATGGAACATCGCATTCTATTCTCAACCTTTCGAGATTGGTGTAACGCCCACTCCACGGTTTCCAATTCTCTACCTACACCTTTCAAGATTGGTGTAAGGCCCCCACCATGGCATCCAATTCTTCACCTACATCTTTGAGATAGGAGTAAGGCTCCCCTTTATGGAACATCACATCCCATTCTCAACCTTTCGAGATTGGTGAAAGGCCCCCTCCACAGCTTCCAATTGTCCACCTACACCTTCCGAGATTGGTGTAAGGCTCCCTCCATGGCATCCAATTTTCTACCTACATCTTTGAGATAGGAGTAAGACTCACCTTTATGGAAAATCACATCATATTCTCAAACTTTTGAGTATGGTGTAACGCCCCCTCCACGACATCCAATTCTCTACCCACATTTTTGAGATAGGAGTAAGACTCCCCTTTGTGGATCATCACATCCTATTCTCAACCTTTTGAGATTGGTGTAAGGCCCCCTCCATGACATCCATTTCTCTACCTACATCTTCAAGGTTGGTGTAACGCCCCCGCCATGACATCCAATTCTCTACCTACATCTTTGAGATTGGTGTAATGCCCCAACCACGGCGTCCAATTCTCTACACACATCTTTGAGATAGTAGTAAGACTCCTCTTTATGGAACATCGCATCCTATTCTCAACCTTTTGAGATTTGTGTAAGGACCCCTCCACGGCATCTAATTCTCTACGTACATCTTTGAGATTGGTGTAAGGCCCCCGCCACGACATCCAATTATCTACCAACATCTTCAAGATTGGTGTATGGCCCCTACCACGGCGTCCAATTCTGTACACACATCTTTGAGATAGGAGTAAGTCTTTCCTTTATGGAACATCACATCCTATTCTCAACCTTTTGAGATTGGTGTATGGCCCACACCACGACATCCAATTCTCTACCTAAATCTTTGAGATTGATGTAAGGCCCCCACCATAATGTCCAATGCTCTACACACATATTTGAGATAGGAGTACGACTCTCCTTTATGGAATATCACATTTTATTCTCAACCTTTTGAGAATGGTGTAAGGCCCCCTCCATGGCATCCAATTCGCTACTCACACCTTTTGAGATAGGAATAAGACCCCCACCATGGCATCCTACTCTCAATTTTTTAGGTCATCACCTGAATACTGATTCCCATCCTTTATAAAAACCTAAAATCTAATAAATCAACACTCACTCTCCAATTATGAGTGAGAGTTCCTAATCCTCGATGTGGATCAGATATTCACTTGCTAATTCTCCAGCAGAAGCAATTAACACACACAATTCTACACCTCCTTCTTGGTCTGTTGACTTAGGAGTTTGTATTGGTTTTTTTGATCTCATCGGTCAACGCCAATAAGCGCGGTGTGCCTTCCCAGCACACCACACCTATTAGGGGTCCATTTATTGACCTCACTTTTAGTTGAGGCTTAGTTTTTTTCTTTTTAGTAGCTTAAGGTCTAGCCATAGGACTTTCCTGTTGACTATTTCTAGAAAACTAGAAAAATGATCCCTCATCATTAGAAATTCTGCCCTCCCCTTAGCTCAACTTGAGGTTCCACATATTGGTCCTAACCTTTAGCACTTAGTAGGTGAGATCATTATGGGGGAGCTCAAGGAGAGCTCCCATAGGACTGCTTGACCTTAGGGTTGACCCTGGGTGCTGGTCTGGAGCTAGTTCACTCACTTACACTCACTCACAACCCTAAACCCAAAATGTCTTGACTTTGATCCCTTAATCTTTTGGGAAACTCATGTTGATCGTCCCCTAAACCCACTAGGGTTTAGCCAAGAACAGTACATAGAGGACCCAAATGGGGATTCCATTGGTCCATGGCTCATATAGGGTGGTTGGTACTCCAATTCTACCAAAATGTCCAAGTTGGCCTTTCGCCCCCAAATCCACCAAAATTACCTAAATGCCCTTTATACCCTAAATTTGGTCAAAATCCTCAAATTCACCCAAAATATCCAAATTTTTTTCAAAAATCATTTCAAACCATTTGAAGATACCCAATATACCCAAAACCACCCAAAATTCCAAATTTACCAAAATTCCCAAAATTATAAAAATACCCTTGGCACCCCAAACTTTCCCAAAACCTCCAAAATCACTTCAAATGTCTCCAAAACCAATTTAGACCCTTTAATCAAACCCAATTTGGCCAATTTGACCATTTTGACCTAAACCCCCAAATTGACTTTAAAGTCCCAATTTCCCCAATTGTTCATCAATTTGGTCCCAATTTCCCCTAATTTAAATTCTAAACTTAAATTCACCTTTCATATGACCAATATAAACCAAATCCAATCCTAATTGGCCCATGCTTTGAGCTCAATTTTGATCTAAGTCAAACCCGCAATTTTGGCCCTATGACTTAATCCCATTAAACTGAACCCCACAGCAAAATCAATTTGCCCCAATTTGAATCCTAAGCTATTCATAACAACCCTAAATATCAAACTTGACCTTCAATTGACCTTGGTGAAGCCCCAAATTCATTTAATTTTAACCCAAAAAAGTCCCCAAATTGGCTGTCCCCAAATTCCACAAAATTGTTTGCCCTAACCCCAAAATTGACACCCAATTTATGTTGAAAACCCTTCATGATGTTCCTATAGACCATTTTCAACAATCAATTTGGACTTATCCCAACCTTAGCCCAACCTAGTCCCAAGTCTAGCCCAAGATGCCCAAATTAACCAAAATCTCAAAATCCTTCAAATTGAACCCCCAATTGAACTCGAAATCATTTCAATCCTTCACAAAAAATCTTCATAACAATCATCTACACAATTTTCATCAATCAATTGGGCTTCAAATCATGGCTAACCTACCCCAAACCCAACTTTTAGCCATTTGGACCCAAATTGAATCCATTCACCAAAAATGACCTAGCCATCTCAAATTGATCAAGGTAAGGCCTCTACAGCCAACTTTTGGATTCCAGTGACAAAGATAGACTCACTTAACCCACCCTAAATGAGCATGGACCAAAGGTCCCCTATCAAGGGATTTGTTTTCTTAATTTCTTAGGCCAAAGATATCTTTGTCAAAACCCATCACCAACCCAAATTAATTGTTGTGACAGATTGCTCTGAGGTTCCTGAGTCACCTAATCACCTCTCCTACCATGGCCAGTTGATACCGCTAAAATATACAGTCTTTATATACACATTTTTATACCTATTTTTGATATATTGCACTTTAATGGAAGGTATTTGTGTGTTTTTCTTGTAGATACAAGTAAAAATGAAAAAAAATGCTTGAAAGAGAGGAAAAAGGATCAAATTTGGAGCAAAAAGGTGAAAAATTGTGCAAAAGAGTTTTGGCGCCTAAGTGCCAGATCTGACGCTTTTGTGCCGGTTAAACAAAAAGGGTTGCGCCTAAGCGCCGATACCCCACGCTTAAGTGCCAGTGGCAGTTATCAGATCAGTAAAATCGATTTTCACAAATTTTGATGAGGTTTTTGTGGCGCCCATTGGCTTAATAGGTGGTTGTAACCACAATGAATGAAAATTATCATGAAAGGATGTGTCTCTTAAAGAAATACATCAAATCTAGACATATTTTGAAGAGTTTCCAAGCCACCTCTTGGAAAACTATAAAAAAAAGGAAGAGAAGACTTTAAAAAGGGTCCTAAAAAGGTCTGAAAATGTGTGAGTCTTAAAAATATTGGCAAGTTTTGAAAAATCTTCTCCGGGGAGTTAGTTCGGAGAGATTTACAGGAATCGCTTTTTATTTACTTTATCCTTTTTGTTATTTTGTTTTGAGTGATTGTAAAAGAGAAGAGATTCAAAAGAACTTCAAGAGTTTGGTGGAGGACTTGAGATAAGTTTTTATCTTTTTGTTTTAGATTACTTTTGGTTTTAATCGAGACTTGATGTTGGTTTAACAATGATTTCTTCTTTTAAACTAAAGTTTGGTTTTGTTTTCTCCATAGTTTTTGGGTAGTTTTCTTTATCTTTATTCTTAAAATGATAAGTAATTAAGTTTTGGATGGAAGTTTTGGAGAGAATTGATCTTTAATGTTGGAAGAAGTTGTGATGATTTAAATCCATGCACTTCATTTACTTCTTGATTTGGTTAATCTAGATGTTGAAATTTGTTGTGAGAAAATTTAAGAATTGGGTTGGTATTGTCTCAGTCAACAATTGGAAAGAATCACATTAGGTTTTATAAATGAGAATGTAGTTCATATGATTGAGTGCAAATAAAGAGTTAAATATTCATTGATGGGTGTAGAGTTAGAGAACTTTAAAGTGACAGGTTAAAGCTCCCAACTTAGTTTATTATTTTAGGTTCTGATATGAGAATGTCAGCCCCCAGGTGGAGGGAATCGAGGGAACTCTAGAGTGAGAGCTAGTATCTTCCTTGCCTAGCCAGACTTTAGAACTATTCAAACTAAATTAGTCAATGTTCTTTATAGCTTCTCTAGTAAGGGTAAAGAATATTATTTCTCTTATTTACCATAACACAATTTGCATACTTCCACAACAAAATTCCTATACATTACTGATTGATGATAAGAATAAGGATANAGTATTGATCTTTAATGTTGGAAGAAGTTGTGATGATTTAAATTCATGTACTTCATTTACTTCTTAATTTGGTCTATCCAGATGTTAAAATTTGTTGTGAGAACATGTACGAACTGGACTGGTATTGTCTCAGTTAACAATTAGAAAGAATCACATGAAGTTGTATGAATTGCGTATTGTCTCAGTCAATAATTGGAAAGAATCACATGAGGTTGTATGAATGAAAATGTAATTCTTATGTCAGTCAACAATTGGAAAGAATCCCATGAGGTTGTATGAATGAGAATGTAGTTCATATAATTTAGTGCAAATAAATAGGAAAATATTCATTGAAGGGTGTAGAGTTAGAGGACTTTAAAGTGACAAGTTAAAGCCCCCAACTTAGTTTATTGCTCAATTAAAAATTGGAAAGAATCACATGAGGTTGTATGAATGAGAATGTAGTTCATATGATTGACAGTAAACAATTAGAAAGAATCACATGAGGTTGTATGAATGAGAATGTAATTCATATGATTTAGTGGCTGGTATTGTCTCAGTCAACAATTGGAAAGAATCACACGAGATTGTATGAATGAGAATGTAGTTCATATGATTGAGTGCTAGGGAAATAAACTTTGAAGGGTGTAGAGTTAGAGGACTTTAATGTGACAGGTTAAAGCCCCAACTTGGTTTATTGTTTTAGGTTTTGATGCGAGATGTTAGCCCCCAGGTGGAGGAAATTGAGGGAACTCTAGAGTGAGAGCTAGTATCTTACTTGCCTAGTCGATCTAACCATTCAAACTTTAAATTAGCTAATGTTCTTTATAACATCTCTAGTAAGGGTAAAGAATATTATTGCTCATATTTGACACAACACAATTTGCATACGTTCACAACAGAAATCTTATACTTATTATTGATTCATGATAAGGAGAAAGATATTTTCATATAAAGTGCTTTTCTTTTACATAAACTCAAGTTATTTTTAGAAGTTTTATTGTTTTGTCAAAATATCAAAAATACCAAAAAGAATTCAATTTTACCTACTGTGAAAAATCTATAGTTTAAATAATTGTCTTTTAAAAATAGAAAGTTTGTTGCTAAATAGTGTTTATTGCTTATTTTCCCCGTGGGTTCGACATTCACGTCTTAATAAAANTCAACATTACTTCTTCCATCATCAACTTCTTTTCCTTAACTTGTGGGTTAGGGTTGAAGTTAAATCCAGGAGAATAATAACGTCGATAATTAGGATTTCTTTGATTATTCAGATTTCTAGATGAATTCGCCGAATTGTTATAATTATTCCAACTAAAATTACGGTGATTTTTCCATCCAGGGTTATAATAATTAGAAAAGAGATTATTGTTTTGATTATTTATAGTATTTAATATTTCATAAAATGGTTAAGTATCAATGATCTGTCCTAATGAATTTTTCTATAACACTGGGGGTATTTGAGAATAGTTCCCTTCTATTTGATCAATCTTTTTCGAAATAGAAGCAATTTGAGATGCTAAAATAGACATTGCATCAGAGTCATGAATACTAGATAATCTCTTAGGATTTACCCTTTCAGAGGACCATTGAAAATTGTTAGTAGCCATTTCTTCTATTAAAGAGTATGCTTTATCAAAAGGTTATGACATTAGTGATCCACTTGTAGCAGCATCTATAATAAATCTAAGTGATCATACTAATCCATTGTAAAATGTTTGAATTATTAACAAATCTGGTAAAGCTTGGTGTGGAAATATCTATAATAGATCTAAATGATCCTACTAATCCATTGTAAAAAGTTTGAATTATTAACCAATCTGGTAAAGCATAGTGTGGACATTTTTTAAGAAGATCTTTAAATCTTTCCCAGGCTTCATATATTGATTCCCCTTCAAACTGACAAAAAAATGTAATATCATTTCTAAGCTTAACAGTTTCAAGGGTGGAAAATATTTAGCCAAGAATTTCTGTGATAGTTCTCCCTAAGTTCTGATAGATCCAGGTGCTAATAAATTTAACCAAGTTTTTGGTTTTATCCCTTGATGAAAAAGGAAAAAGTCTAAGCCTAGCCGCATCATTAGAGACTCTTTCATATTTAAATGTAGCACAAATTTCAAGAAAACTAGCAAGACGTAAGTTAGGATCCTCAGTAGTTGTTCCTCCAAACTGATTATTTTGTACCATTTGGATAATAGCAAGTTTAAGCTCAAATGAATTAACAACAACATCAGAATTCTGAATAGTCAAGTGAAGTTAATCTGTTGTCGGATTAGTATAATCTTTTAAAGGTCTTTGTCGATTTGCATTTATTGGATTATCTAAGTTATTCGCCATTTTTTTTAAATTTTTAATTTCTTTTTATTGTTTTCAAAATTTTCTAATAGTACGTTCTAATTCTAAATTGTAAGGTACTTAACCTTCAGATCCAATATTTTGCATAAACAAATAAAGTATGCAAAGTAAAATTCTTTTAAAAAATCCTTAAATAAGAATATATTTCTTTTTAGATTTTTGATTTATAATTTTTTTGTTATTTTTTTATTCTTATAATTATCTATAAATTTCCTAATTTACTGAAGCTATTTAATTTAAACGTTATCTTCCCCTGCAACAACGCCAAAAATTTGATTCAGATATTTTTTATATGTAAGGATTTATCAAATTGACACTACTACTTGAAAATTTTAATCCCCGACAACGGCGCCAAAAACTTCATCTTGAGAAAGTAAAGTTGTATAAAATTTATATAAGTATAGGCAATTAGTAATGGGATTCTACGCAAGTATACGTACCGTTATCAAGTAATAATTGACTTTCTATCAAGTAATAATGGACTTTCTATTTAAGCCCCAAATATCGATCCTACGGGGAAGGTTTAAATTTGAGATGATAAATTAATTAGGAAATTCACAGAAAGTAAAATGAAATCACTGTCACTAATTTTCAATTTTAAGATATTATCAAAATTAAATTACTTAACTATTAGTAAAATAGAAATGCAAAGTTTAAACTGTAACTACTAATCTACTAAACTATGTTTTTGTAATGAAGATTTCTTATGTGAAAAAGCATCTTTCCAACTAAAATGAGGTTTTGGTGAAATGAGATGAGATAAATGTTTATAATATTTCTTGTGCCAAATAGGAGCAGTTTTAATTCTCTACCCTAATACAGTGTTATAGAAAATCATTGGCTAATCCTAGGTTTAGTTCCTAAATCTCTAGGAGGATACCAGCTCCCACTCCAGAGCTCCCACTTCCCTTCACCTGAAGGCTAACTCTCTCTTTAGTTGTTAAACACTAAGGCTGAATTGGAGATTTTATTTTGTCACTCTAAAGATCCTCCAATTCTACACCCAACAAAGTATATTTTCTTATTTATTTGCACTTAATTCCATTAATGAATTTTCTCTTTCAAGGAATCTAATGTGATCCTCAGTCTGTTGTAAAACTCATACTCCATTTCCTAGATCATATGTTTCACAACACATTTAAAAAATTCAATTGGCCAAATCAAAAAGTAAATTAAGTTCAGACTTGAAAAATTATTACAATTTATTTTATATTTTAATATTAGCACATCCATGTTATCTCTTCAATTCACCACATCTTAGAGTAGAGAGAAAGATAAAGGAAACTACTCAGACTTCATGAGAAAGATACAATAAAACACAAATTTTATATATAAAAGAAAGTTCATATAACACTATTAAACAAACAACACTTATTTGAAACTCTTTCTCAAAGCAAATCCCTTGTAGCCTTTCCTTGGAAATGCAGGAAGAAGAAATCTCTCACTTTTCCCCTTCTCCAACACTATTAGAGAAAGATTCACACTTAATCTCACTTCAAAAACTCTAAATTAAATGAACAATGATTTCTTAATGGTTTGTTGAATGAAGATGGTGTGTAGGTGAATGAATTGTGGCAATGAGAAGTCAATAAGATTTGATTAGAGTCCAAAAGTCCTCTTTTTCTTATCAATTTCGGCCGCATTTAGAGCCTCAAGTCAGTTCTCCAATAGGTGCCTCCAAAATCTCTTCAAAACACGTCCAAATACGTCAAATCTTCTAGAATTGGTGGCTGAACCGACATTTCCACCGACGGCGTTGTCCTTGTTCCATGGACTCTGAGTATAATTTACTATCTCTTCTATTGGTGTTAACCATCGGCGCTGCCCTTCGCGCTGTCGGCGCTACCCTTGGCACTGTCGGCGCTAAGTATTTCTTCAAAACTGTCATTTTGACTACAAATTCCATCCTTTTTGCTTCCTTTTTGTATCAAGTCCTAAAAATCAACAACCTGCAAGGAAACATCAAAATACCTTTCATTAAAGTGCAATATCACAAAAAATGAGTATAAAATATGGGTCTAAAAATGCATATATTTTCGGTGTATCATAGCGCCGATTCAAAGTCGATCAAGTTTTATCGTGCTTCTACGTCTAATAATCTTGAAAACCATGTAAATTTAGATGAGGATCTTAATGAATTAATGGAATTGCCTTTTGGTTACTTTTTGCCTTGTGTACAAAAGTTAATTCAACAGAGACATTTATCAAAACAAATGCCAAAAGATAAGCTACAACTTTTTAAAAAATTATGGGATTTTAAAAGTCGAACTCCCAACTCATAAGAGGGTCTCATATTTGGTACAGTCGGACAAGTTGATGATTTAGAATTTTGCATGATTGTTACTAGTGAATTAGGAGAGGATTGCCTCGATATGGAGGATGACTCTACTGATAAGCTAGTAGAATATGCTTCGCTAGAATTTGAGGAGGAAATTAAATCAACTGTTGATGAATTGAAGGAAATTAACATCGGGACTGAAGAAAAACCCCGACCTACATTTATAAGTTTTTGACTCAACAATGAAGACTCTTTAGAAATATCAAACTTTTAATAGAGTTTAAAGATTGCTTTGCATGGAGTTATGATGAAATGTCAGGACTATCAGCAAAGGTTACAGTTTATAAACTCGGGGTAGACAAAGATATAACCCCAGTGAAACAAGCTCCTAGGAGACTGCATCTCAAAATAAAGCAGCAAGTCATCGTCAAGGTGAAGAAATTAATAGACGCTAACTTTGTAAGAGAAGAGTAGTACCTTATATGGTTAGCCAGCATCGTGCCAGTTAAAAAGAAAAATGGAGAAATCTGTGTATGTGTCGACTTCAGAGATTTAAATAAAGCATGTCCAAAGGATGAATTGCCATTACCAATACCAGAAATGATGGTGGATATTGCTTTGACACATGAAATTTTCTCCTTCATGCATGGATCATTGGGGGTACAACTAAATTAAGATTGCTCTCAAGAATACAACATTTACAGCCTTCATAACACCTATCAGGATTTTCTACGGCACAGTGATGTCATTTGGATTAAAGAATGCTGGTGCAACATATCAATGTGTAATGATAAAGATTTTTTATGATCTCATTCACAACCAATTGGAATGCTACGTGGATGATTTGTTCATCAAGATTAAATAAAAAACAATTTGTACGATTTGAGAATTGTGTTCGAACAGTTACGATGATATGACCTTAAAATGAATCCCTTAAAGTGCGCCTTCCGCATTACCCTTGGGAAATTTCTAGGATTCATTGTTCATCATCTGGGAATTGAGATCGACCCGGATAAGATTAAAGCTATCTTAGAAATGCCTCCACCCAAAACCTTAAAGCAACTACATTCCTTCTAAGTAAATTTGGCATATCTGAGACGCTTTATTTCTAATCTCTCAGGTAGGTGTCAGCCAGTCTGGACATTAATTAAAAGGATGCCAAATTTGTTTGGGAAGAGAACTGTCAGTGGGCCTTTGAGCACATTAAGAAATATTTAAAGACACCTCATATTTAGGCAACTCCTATCCCAGGGAAAACTTTGATCCTTTATACCAAGGCCTTAAACGACTCTCTTGGAGCCCACTTAGCCCAAGTCAATGATGAGGGTAAGGAAAACACACTCTACTACTTGAGTCACCGCCTAATACCAACAGAGATAACATATCTACCTATTGAGAAGCATTGTCTAGCTTGGATTTTCCCCACCTAAAAGTTTAGACATTACATGCTTTCTCATAAGATTACCCTAATCTCAAAAGTTAATCCGTTGTAATATTTGATGACTCGACCAACACTTATCTGATGTCTAGCAAGATGGTCAATGATTTTATTGCAATTTGATATAATTTTTGTTCCTATCTATGCTATTAAGGGACAGATTCTACTAGACTTCCTCACTGCACACCCACTTCCAGCTTGATTCCCTCTTAATGATGAACTACCAGATGAGCAAGTATTACAAATGGAATTCTCCAGCGCACAATCCTGAGAGATGTACTTTGATGGAGGTTCATCACCAAGAAAAGACAAAGAATCACACACTGTTATACCAGGCAAAGCAAGAATTGGTTTGATCTTGATCGCGCCAGATAAGGGTATTTTGAGGTTCTCATATATTCTGGCAGAGCCATGCACCAACAACGAAGCAAAATATGAAACGCTAATTACCGGGTTGGAGTTGGAAATCTGGATGGACATAACATATATTTCCATCTATGGTGACTCTCAACTCGTCATCTAGCAAGTCATCGGATAATACAAGATTTTAAAGCTGAGACTAGTAGAATATCACTGATACGCAATGAAGCTGTTGGAGTAAATTCTCAGTGTAACATTCTACCGGATTCCTAGGGGAGATAATGCCCATGTTGACAATCTAGCAAAACTTGCTAAGGAGCAGGTGTGTCCTCTAGAGGATTCAATTGATATTAAAATACGAGGAAGACAAGTTTTGTCTCAAGTTGACCTCGACAATATACACAAGCTTGGAAAGGAAGAAGAAACGATGGTTGCTATTGTTGATAACAATGAAGATTGGCGCAAGCCATTAATAGAATATTTGCATACTAGAAATCTGCTAGAGGATAAGTCAGCAGCACAACACATCACAAAGAGGGCTATGTCATATACTCTAGTAGGAGACGTCCTCTACAGAAGATCTTTCGATCAAATATGACTATGATGCTTAAGCCAAGCCGAAGCACAAAATATTATCAAAGAAGTATAAGATAGATTGTGTGACGCTCACCAATCAGGGCCGAAGATAAAAATGAAAATCAAGATACTCGGATATTATTGGCCTGTAATGATGTCCGATTGCATGAATACAGCCAGAAGATGTCACCAGTGCCAAGTGCATGGGGTGGCCTTGCACCAACCTCTGAATGTGCTACACCCAACTGTTTTCTCATGGTCATTTGAGTGCTCCGTCTTCCACAGGACATAGATTTATACTCACCGCTACAAATTACTTCTCCTAATGGGTAGAGGCAGTGTCGTTATGAGAGGTTACAACACAGCACGTCCTTCAATTCTTCAAAAGCCAAGTTGTCTACCATTTTGGAGTACCGTGAAGTATAATTTCCGATAATGGGACAGCTTTCAAAAGAACAAAAATCAATAATTTTGTCAAACTACACAGGATAGATTGAAGATACTCTACGATTTACTATCCCAGAGAAAATGGATTAGTCGAGGCCTTCAACAAGAGGTTGGTATAGATTTTAAAGAAAACATTAGACAAAAAAAAAAGTGATTGGCACAACAAATTATTAGAAGCCTTATGGGCTTACTGGATAAAGTTTAGGACTCCCACTCAGTGCACACCCTACATGCTCGTGTACTGGTCTGAGGCCAAACTACAGTTAGAAGTTCAGGCGCCATCTCTCAGAGTCGCTATCACCAATCAACTTACAAAAGAAGAAAGTGAAAAACTTATACTTGAAGAACTGGAGAGTCTTGAGGAAAAATGACTAGAAGCGCAAAAACATTTAGAACTTTACCAGGCAAAGATGGTACCAACTTATGACAAATTGGTCCTCCCAAGGACATTCAAAGTTGGTGACCTTGTTCTCGTGCTCAAAAGACCCATTCTTGCACGCCACAATATATGTGGAAAATTTAATCCAGCTTGAGAGGGACCATTTGTCTTAGAGAAGGTCTACGGAGGAGGAGCCTACCAACTAGTAGATTTCTGTGGTCAGAGACCCATGCTACTAATCAATGGATGATACCTGAAGATAAACTACACAACCTGACATTGTTTTACATCGCTTGATTTGAAATTTTGAAATTTTTATTGTTCTGGGGTTATGTATTTTGCCAAAATGTCTATGAACGGGTCCAGAAATTTTGTAATAAATTAACCTCAATTAAATGAAAATTTTTTATATTATACACTTCAATTTTCTCTTTTTTGAAATTTGATATTCTACAAGATTAAACAAAATACATACATAAATAAATCATTTTTTTACCAATGTAAACTAAAATTTTCTTTAACAAATAATTTATTTTGTTCTTGTTCACGCTAAGTTTCAGCTCACTGATATTTTTCTTATCATCTGCAGAGAAATGTCAAGCCAGAGGCTGATCTTTACTTTTAAAGATGGTTGGAACCTTGCACTCAATGAGGAAAGGGCGCCGCAGGGCGGCACCATAAACTTCAACATGGAATTCAGTCAAGTCAACATGGACTATGAGGGTCCTCTGATGGATTTGGTTAGCCGTTAGGAAAAAGAAGGGCTACCATCGCTGCTAAGGTTCCTCACTGAAGGTGAAAAATATGATGGTACAACAAGACCCGATGGAGGGGACTAGTCGCTTACCGTTTATGATAGCTATGCCGACTGGAGGCCTAGTCATTGCCAATGATGAAAGAGTGCCAGATGCACCGGTAGAGAGAACTCTGCGTAGGAACGCTAACTGCCGAAAGCATAGGGCTTTCTTACGTGAAGAAAGAAGATGCCAAAAGGAGGCAAAAAATTTGCTCACCCCTTGTCCTGAGGGGAAAAGCTACGCTCCAGGCTTGAGAGAGACCTCTTACAGTTTGCCTGCTACACACAATGAGTTTGGATTCGTTACAAAGCTAAAGATACCTCCAGTTTCAGATGTTCTTTGTACGGGTTGCGTGACATGTAAGGCCGAGATACTTGCACGTGCATCAGCTACAGGGTCATTTGTGGAGTGCTCAGACTGCAACGTCCTCCACCTGCAGTGCTACAGTACTTTGGAGGAGTATGCATCCACTGACAATGGATTTCAAAACACCAATAACCCAATGGGGGAACCATATGTCCCGTTGGATACAGAGCCATATATCCCGTTGGATACAGAGTCATAAATTCCGCTGGAGACAGAAGTAACACGAACTTGGATTCCAACCAATGTTGAAATGAGGGAACTTCCTCGACAGCCGCTGATCAACAGCACGACAGAATATTATAAAATGAGTAAAGCAAACAATTGGGATTTTGAATTCTATGAAGAAGTTTAAGGAAAGTTCATTAATATACTAGAAGGCTTGGAGCTATATACCAGGGTCTTCTCCAAGAGTGATGAAAGAAGTATTCTCAACTGCATCTTTTATCTAAGAGACAGGGATCGAGTAGGCCTTCTGATAGAAAGAAACTACTTTGAGCAATGAAAGTGGATGGTGGAAAGGATGGGATCACCATATAATGTGGCTGCTATTACAACTTCACTGAAGAAAGACAAGGAAATCCTCGTGGGATTCTGAGACATAATCAGGTGGATTTGCTACCCCTCATGATAAAATGGATGATTAAGAGAATGGTCCGAAGGAGCATACCTCAAGTTGACTGTATTCCCAACAGCTCTATTATCAACATAGATGATGAAGGTGACTGCAACCCCCGCACATTGACCATCATGACTTTGTGAGACCTTTCTGCACAGCCTCTTTCATGAGCAAGAGCAACATTCTATTTGGAAAAGAGATGGATGTCATTGGCCCCAGTGAATTCAAAGGATCTGTGGAGATTCTACTACCCGTAGATTTAGTACTGCTTCTGAAAGGAAACGGAGCAGACGTTGCTAAACACTGCGTTTCAGGGGTATGACACCGTAGGGTGTCCGTGACTTTTTAATGAATGGATGACATCAAAATGCCATACAGATTCCGGCAAAACCTAGAACTAGAAGAACTACTACCGTATGAGCTATGAGAGGATTGTGCCTCTAAGCACATGCAAAGGGAACTCTTGTCCTGGAGCATAGCTTAGTAGGTCGGCTCAATCAGGAGCTTGCTCCACCAGAGACATTCATTCAGAGGATTCCCTTTTAGTGCATTTGATCACAACAGATATGATTTATATAATAAACATGCTCAACCTATGATATGTACTCAGCATGGGATATTTTCAAATGTACTTTGATGTAGTTAGCATAATTGTACTTCTTAAGGATTTGTCCTACACTCAATATGTAATACTTATTGGAGAAGAATAATGAAATATCTATCTAGATTTTGTTTGTTTGTTCAATTGCTCCTTTTGTGCAATGGATAAAAGCCACAAAACCATACGTTGGTTCGAAACTACAATAAACAAAGAATAAAGCAATAAAAAAACTTGATAATAATAAAATTCAAATAAAACACTCTTTAAAAAAATAAATCAACAAAAAATTTTAAAAATTTGAAAAATGTTTTTGATAATTAAATGTGATAAAAACAACAATAAAAGAAAATAAATCTGTTGAGTTGATTCTCTCAATCTCGAGATCTCTTGCTCTTTGCTCGCGCAGTACGACTATCCTTGTTTGCACTGATTCTCTTCATGTCCTAGCGGAATTTCATATTCTTCATAAAACCTCACAAAATTTTACACGTCTTTCTCACCAATGTCAATCTTTTTTGCATGACACACATTTATGAGTTCGACATCACAAACTCTCTGCACTACATTTCTACTCTTAAGCCAGTACCTAGACGCTAATTGCCTTTCTACTACCTCCTAGGTTGGATATGGGTTGCAGAGCACTCCTTCCTAATGTGACACAACCTTTTAAGATTGGTGTAACGCCCTTTCAACGGCATCCAATTCTCTACCTACATCTTTGAGATAGGAGTAAGACTCCTCTTTATGGAACATCGCATTCTATTCTCAACCTTTCGAGATTGGTGTAACGCCCACTCCACGGTTTCCAATTCTCTACCTACACCTTTCAAGATTGGTGTAAGGCCCCCACCATGGCATCCAATTCTCCACCTACATCTTTGAGATCGAAGTAAGACTCCCCTTTATGGAACATTACATCCTATTCTCAACCTTTCGAGATTAGTGAAAGGCCCCCTCCACGGCTTCCAATTCTCCAGCTACACCTTCTGAGATTGGTGTAAGGCTCCCTCCATGGCATCCAATTTTCTACCTACATCTTTGAGATAGGAGTAAGACTCACCTTTATGGAACATCACATCATATTCTCAAACTGTTGAGATTGGTGTAACGCCCCCTCCACGACATCCAATTATCTACCCACATTTTTGAGATAGGAGTAAGACTCCCCTTTATGGATCATCACATCCTATTCTCAACCTTTTGAGATTGGTGTAAGGCCCCCTCGATGACATCCGATTCTCTACCTACATCTTCAAGATTGGTGTAACGCCCCCTCCATGACATCCAATTCTCTACCTACATCTTCGAGATTGGTGTAATGCCCCCACCACGGCGTCCAATTCTCTACACACATCTTCGAGATAGTAGTAAGACTCCTCTTTATGGAACATCACATCTTATTCTCAACCTTTTGAGATTTGTGTAAGGACCCCTCCACGGCATCTAATTCTCTACCTACATCTTCGAGATTGGTGTAAGGCCCCCGCCACAACATCCAATTATCTACCAACATCTTCGAGATTGGTGTATGGCCCCTACGACGGCGTCCAATTCTCTACACACATCTTTAAGATAGGAGTAAGTCTCCCCTTTATGGAACATCACATCCTATTCTCAACCTTTTGAGATTGGTGTATGGCCCACGCCACGACATCCAATTCTCTACCTAAATCTTCGAGATTGGTGTAAGGCCCCCACCACAATGTCCAATGCTCTACACACATATTTGAGATAGGAGTAAGACTCTCCTTTATGGAACATCACATTTTATTCTCAACCTTTTGAGAATGGTGTAAGGCCCCCTCCATGGCATCCAATTCTCTACTCACACCTTTTGAGATAGGAATAAGACCCCCACCATGGCATCCTACTCTCAATTTTTGAGGTCATCACCTGAATACTGATTCTCATCCTCTATAAAAACCTAAAATCTAATAAATCAACACTCACTCTCCAATTTTGAGTGAGAGTTCCTAATCCTCGATGTGGATCAGATATTCACTTGCTAATTCTCCAGCAGAAGCAATTAGAACATACAATTCTACACCTCCTTCTTGGTCTGTTGACTTAGGAGTTTGTATTGATTTTTTTGATCTCATCGGTCAACGCCAATAAGCGCGGCGTGCCTTCCCTGCACACCACACCTATTAGGGGTCCATTTATTGACCTCACTTTTAGTTGAGGCTTAGTTTTTCTTTTTAGTAGCTTAAGGTCTAGCCATAGGACTTTCCTGTTGACTATTTCTAAAAAACTAGAAAAATGATCCCTCACCATTAGAAATTCTACCCTCCCCTTTGCTCAACTTGAGGTTCCACATATTGGTCCTAACCTTTAGCACTTAGTAGGTGAGATCATTATGGGGGAGCTCAAGGAGAGCTCCCATAGGACTGCTTGACCTTAGGGTTGACCCTGGGTGCTGGTCTAGAGCTAGTTCACTCACTTACACTCACTCTCACCCACAATCACTCACAACCCTAAACCCAAAATGTCTTGACTTTGATCCCTTAATCTTTTGGGAAACTCATGTAGATCGTCCCCTAAACCCACTAGCCCTAGGCTAGGGTTTAGCCAAGACCAGTACATAGAGGACCCAAATGGGGATTCCATTGGTCCATGGCTCATATAGGGTGGTTGGTACTCCAATTCTACCAAAATGTCCAACTTAGCCTTTCGCCCCCAAATCCACCAAAATTACCTAAATGCCCTTTAAACCCTAAATTTGGTCAAAATCCTCAAATCCACCCAAAATATCCAAATTTTTTCAAAAATCATTTCAAACCATTTGAAGATACCCAAATTACCCAAAACCACCCAAAATTCCAAATTTACCAAAATACCCCCAAAATTTTCAAAATTATAAAAATACCCTTGGCACCCCAAACTTTCCCAAAACCTCCAAAATCACTTCAAATGTCTCCAAAACCAATTTAGACCCTTCAATCAAACCCAATTTCGCCAATTTGACCATTTTGACCTAAACCCCCAAATTGACTTTAAAGTCCCAATTTCCCCAAATGTTCATCAATTTGGTCCCAATTTCCCCTAATTTAAAATCTAAACTTAAATTCACCTTTCATATGACCAATATAAACCAAATTTAATCCTAATTGGCCCATGCTTTGAGCTCAATTTTGATCTAAGTCAAACCCCCAATTTTGGCCCTATGACTTAATCCCATTAAATTGAACCCCATAGCAAAATCAATTTGCCCCAATTTGAATCCTAAGCTATTCATAACAATCCTAAATATCAAACTTGACCTTCAATTGATCTTGGTGAAGCCCCAACTTCATTTAATTTTAACCTAAAAAAACCCCCAAATTGGCTATGTCCCCAAATTCCACAAAATTGATTGCCCTAACCCCAAAATTGACACCCAATTTATGTTGAAAACCCTTCATGATGTTCCTATAGACCATTTTCAACAATCAATTTGGGCTTATCCCAACCTTAGCCCAACCTAGTCCCAAGTCTAGCCCAAGATGCCAAAATTAACCAAAATCTCAAAATCCTTCAAATTGAACCACCAATTGAACTTGAAATCATTTCAATCCTTCACAAAAAATCTTCATAACAATCATCTACAAAATTTTCATCAATCAATTGGGCTTAAAATCATGGCTAACCTATCCTGAACCCAACTTTTAGCCATTTGGACCCAAATTGAATCCATTCACCAAAAATGTCCTAGCCATGTCAAATTGATCAAGGTAAGGCCTCTACAGCCAACTTTTGGATTCTAGTGACAAAGATAGACTCACTTAACCCACCCTAAATGAGCCATGGACCAAAGGTCCCCTATCAAGGGATTTGTTTTCTTAATTTCTTAGGCCAAAGATATCTTTGTCAAAACCCATCACCAACCCAAATTAATTGTTGTGACAGATTCCTCTAAGGTTCCTGAGTTACCTAATCACCTCTCCTACCATGGTCAGCTGATACACCTAAAATATATAGTCTTTATATACACATTTTTATAACCTATTTTTGAGATATGCGCTTTAATGGAAGATATATTTTTGTGTTTTTCTTGCAGATACAAGTAAAAATGAAAAAAATGCTTAAAGGAGTGAAAAAGGTACAAGTAAAAATGGAAAAAATGCTTAAAGAGAGGAAAAAAGATCAAATTTGGAGCAAAAAGGTGAAAAATTGTGCAAAAGAGTTTTGGCGCCTAAGCGCCACATCCGGCGCTTACGTGCCGGTTAAACAGAAAAGGTTGCGCCTAAACGCCGAGACCCCACGCTTAAGTGCCAGCGGCAGTTATCAGATGAGTAAAATCGATTTTCACAAATTTTGAAGAGGTTTTTGTGGCGCCCATTGGCTTAATAGGTGGTTGTAACCACAATGGATGAAAATTATCATGAAAGGATGCGTCTCTTAAAAAAATGCATCAAATCTAGACATTTTGAAGAGTTTCCAAGCCACCTCCTGGAAAACTATAAAAAAAGGAAGAGATGACTTTAAAAAGGGTCCTAAAAAGGTCTGAAAATGTGTGAGTCTTAAAAATATTGGCAAGTTTTGAAAGATCTTCTCTGGGGAGTTAGTTTGGGAGAGATTTTTCAGGAAACCACTTTTTATTTACTTTATCCTTTTTGTTATTTTGTTTTGAGTGATTGTAAAGAAGAGATTCAAAAGAACTTTAAGAGTTTGGTGGAGGACTTGAGATAAGTTTTTATCTTTTTGTTTTAGATTACTTTTGGTTTTAATCGAGACTTGTTGTTGGTTTAACAATGATTTCTTCTTTTAAACTAAAGTTTGGTTTTGTTTTCTCCATAGTTTTTTAGTAGTTTGCTTTATTTTTCTTCTTAAAATGATAAGTAATTAAGTTTTGGATGGAAGTTTTGGAGAGAATTGATCTTTAATGTTGGAAGAAGTTGTGATGATTTAAATCCATGCACTTCATTTACTTCTTGATTTGGTTAATCTAGATGTTGAAATTTGTTGTGAGAAAATGTAAGAACTGGGCTGGTATTGTCTCAGTCAACAATTGGAAAGAATCACATTAGGTTTTATAAATTAGAATGTAGTTCATATGATTGAGTGCAAATGAAGAGGTAAATATTCATCTATGCGTGTAGAGTTAGAGGACTTTAAAGTGACACGTTAAAGCTCCCCACTTAGTTTGTTATTTTAGGTTCTGATATGAGAATTTTATCCCCCAGGTGGAGGGAATCGAGGGAACTCTAGAGTGAGAGCTAGTATCTTCCTTGCCTAGCCAGTCTTTAGAACTATTCAAACTAAATTAGCCAATGTTCTTTATAGCATCTCTAGTAAGGGTAAAGAATATTATTTCTCTTATTTAGCATAACACATTTTGCATACTTCCACAACAAAATTCCTATACATTACTGAATCATGATAAGAATAAAGATGTTTTCATGCTAAATACTTTTCTTCTACAAAAACTTTAGTTATCTTTTTAGGTTGTTAATATTTTGTTAAAATATCAAAAATACCAAAAATGATTAAATTTTAAATTCCTATAAAAATCGTTTTTTAGTTTAAGTAATTATCTTTTTAAAAATAGAAAAACTTTCTAAAAAGTGCATATTGTATAATCTTATAACCACTGATTCGATATTCATGTCTTATTCAAAAAGTCTTATAATTCTTGATAACGATACGTATACTTGTGTAGTATCCNGATTCGATATTCATGTCTTATTCAAAAAGTCTTATAATTCTTGATAACGATACGTATACTTGTGTAGTATCCCAATATAAATTTATATAAATTAAAATGTTAAATACTTATTTTTCTTCAGGATCAAGTTTTTGGTTTTTTGCAAAATAAGAAAATATAAGTGAAAAATGTCATCATAAGTATTGTTATATTGTGCATAAGCATTAAGATCGTTTACCAAGTTTTTGGCGCCCTTGCCGGGGAAGGAAACTAAGTAAATTTCTATTTTTAGGAAGTCTTATTTAAACTTTAAATATTGTATCTTATTTTATATGTTTTATTTTATTTTATTTTATTTTATTTTATTTTATGTTTATGTATGTGTAGTTCAGGTCCTGAAGGACTAGTGCCCTACGATTCTAAATTAGAAAGAACTATTAGAAAAATCTGAAAAAATAAAAAAATTAAAAATCATGAACAATCCAAAATTACAGAAATGACAAACCAAAATAATCAAAATGTTGAAATTCATCAAGAGTTTAAACCTTTAAGTGATTTTGCCAACCCTACTGTAGATGAACTTTATTGTAGTAATCAAAAACCTACCTAGAGGCTAATTCATTTGAGCTTAAACCTGTTATTATCCAAATGGTATCAAATAATCAGTTTGGGGAATCACCAACTGAAGATCCAAATTTACATTTTACGAATTTTCTAGAATTGTGTGTTATATGTAAATATGATGGAGTTTCAGATGATTCCATAAGACTTAAGTTATTTCTTTTCTCACTGAGGAATAAAGCTAAGATATAGTAAAATTCATTAGCACCTCGATTTATCAGAATTTTGGGGTGATTTAGCACAAAAATTCCTTTCTAAATATTTTCCACCATCAAAAACTGCGAAACTTAGAAATGTTATTACATCTTTTAATCAGTTTAAAGGGGAATCTATTTATGAAGCATGGTAACGATTTATAGAAATCTTAAGAAAGTGTCCACACCATGCTATACCAAATTGGTTAATAATTCAAACCTTTTATAATGGAATAATTGGTTCTCGTAGATCTATTATCGATGCCTCTACTGGTGGTTCATTGATGTCAAAACTTTTTTATGACACTTATGCTTTAATTGAAGAGATGACNAATATTGTATCTTATTTTATATGTTTTATTTTATTTTATTTTATTTTATGTTTGTGTATGCGTAGTTCAGGTCCTGAAGGACTAGTGACCTACAATTCTAAATTAGAAAGAACTATTAGAAAATTCTGAAAAAAGGAATTAGAAAGAACTATTAGAAAAATCAGAAAAACCAAAGAAATTATAAATTTTCAAAAATCTTACTAGAAATGACAAACCAAAATAATCAAAATGTTGAAATTCATCAAGAGTTTAAACCTTTAAGAGATTTTGCCAACCCTACTGTAGATGAACTTCATTGTAGTAATAAAAAACCTACCTAGAAGTTAATTCATTTGAGCTTAAACCTGTTATTATCCAAATGGTATCAAATAATCAGTTTGGGGGATCACAAACTGAAGATCCAAATTTACATTTTACCAATTTTCTATAATTGTGTGTTATATGTAAATATGATGGTGTTTCAGATGATTCCATAAGACTTAGGTTATTTCTTTTCTCACTGAGGAATAAAGCTAAGATATAGTAAAATTCATTAACACCTTGATTTATCAGAATTTTGGGGTGATTTAGCACAAAAATTCCTTTCTAAATATTTTTCACCATCAAAAACTGCGAAACTTAGAAATGTTATTACATCTTTTAATCAGTTTAAAGGGGAATCTATTTATGAAGCTTGGGAACAATTTAGAGAACTCTTAAGAAAGTGTCCACACCATGCTATACTAAATTGGTTAATAATTCAAACCTTCTATAATGTACTAGTTGGTTCTCGTAGATCTATTATTGATGCCTCTACTGGTGGTTCATTGATGTCAAAACTATTTTATGACACTTATGCTTTAATTGAAGACATGACTACCAATAATTTTCAATGGCCTTCGGAGAGGTTGAATCCATAGAAAGTAGCCAATATTCATGAAACTGATGCATTTACTATGTTAGCAAATCAAGTTGCTGTAATTTCAAGGAAGTTAGACCAATTTGGAATGAATTTTTCTCAACCAATTTCCATGATTGAAGAGAATTCATTAGGCTAAATGGTAGAATCTCAAGCATCATTAAAAACTTTGAATGTCATAAATAATAAGCAAAATAACCCATGAAAATTATTATAACCCATGTTGTAAGAATCATCCCAACTTTAACTGGAATAACAATTATGGTGGTAATAATCAGCAATGGGGGAACAACCAAGTAAATTCATTGGGAAACTGGAACAACCAAGGGAATAATAATTACAAATCTACTTATCTTCTAGGTTTTAATAGTAATACACAGTTTAAGAAGAAGAAGTTGTCTGTAGAAGAAGTGGTGTTACAAATGGGTAATCAATTACAAATGTTAAGGAGCTACAATTAGAAATATTGAGAATCAACCTGGGAAAATTGTAAGCTCATTAAGTAATAAATCCCAAGGAACACTTCCTAGTAATACTGAATCAAATCCAAAAGAGTAGAATAAAGAGCAAGTTAAAGTAGTAAAACTTAGAAGCGGAAGAGAGTTGGAAGGTAGGGTTTAAAAAGAGCTTGAAGTAGAGAGAGAGAAGAAATTGAAGAATCAAAAGAGGACACTCCAAAAGATTTTGAAAGACCTATTTCTCATCCAAAAAATTGATTTAAAAAAACCACCACCTCCATTTACTCAGAGACTTCAACAATAGAAGTTGGATAAGCAATTTGTATTTAAGAAACTTACAATCAGTATTTCATTTGCTGAAGCCTTAGAGCAAATGTCAATCTATGTAAAGTTTATGACGGATATTCTCAATAGAAAAAGGATGTTTGAAGATCAGGACACTGTTGCACTTAGCGAGGAGTGCAGTGCTATAATTCAAAAGAAACTTCCTGAAAAGCTTAAAGGTCATGGTAGCTTTACAGTTCCATGTGCAATAGGAGACAAATTTTATGGGAAAGATTTATGTGATTTAGGTGCATGCATTAACCTTATGCCATTATCAATACTTAAAAGATGAGGATTAGGAGTAATAACCCCTACTACTGTAACTCTGTAGTTAGCAGAGCATTCAATAACCTATTTTAAAAAGGTTATATAAGGTGTCCTAGTGAAAGTGGATCAATTTATCTTTCCTGTTGATTTCATTGTGCTAGATATGGAGAAAGATAAAGAGATACCAATGATAGATGTGCAGAAAGGGGAATTAACAATATGCATCAATGATCAAACTGTTACTTTTAACATTTCAAAATCAATGAAATACCCTGCAAAAGGTAAGTATGATGAATGTTATAGAATGGATGTTATAAGATATCTGAGCGAATGCCATTTCAAGACTACTTATGAAGAAAGTCTGAAGAAAAAGATTTGGAACACGAGCAAGAAGAGGAATAAGATCAATGTGTAAACCTTTTTAAGGAAGATTCAAGTTATGTTCAAGAAAGTTCTGAAATTTTTGACACGATAGACAAAGATAAATCATTTTGTCCATCTATTGAAAAGCTTAGAGTTGAAGTTACTTCCTGAACATTTAAAATATGCCTTTTTAGGAGATTCCTCTACTTTACCTGTTATAATTTCATCGAAGTTAACAAAGGAAGAAGAAAAAAAGATGATGAAAATTTTAAAAAATTTTAAGAAAGCCTTCGGTTGGACAATTGCTAATATTAAAGGAATCAGTCCTTCAATTTGTATGCATAGAATTAATCTGGAAAATAAACTGCAAACCCTGGACTGNATTCATTAGGCTAAATGGTAGATTCTCAAGCATCATTAAAAACTTTGAATGTCATAAATAATAAGCAAAATAACCCATGAAAATTATTATAACCCATGTTGGAAGAACCATCCCAACTTTAACTGGAATAACAATTATGGTGGTAATAATCAGCAATGGGGGAACAATCAAGTAAATTCATTGGGAAACTGGAACAACCAAGGGAATAATAATTACAAATCTATTTATCTTCTAGGTTTTAACAGTAATACACAGTTTAAGAAGAAGAAGTTGTCTATAGAAGAAGTGGTGTTACAAATGGGTAATCAATTAAAATGTTAAGGAGCTACAATTAGAAATATTGAGAATCAACCTGGGTAAATTGCAAGTTCATTAAGTAATAAATCCCAAGGAACACTTCCTAGTAATATTGAATCAAATCCAAAAGATCAGAATAAAGAGCAAGTTAAAGTAGTACAACTTAGAAGCGAAAGAGAGTTGGAAGGTAGGGTTTAAAAAGAGCTTGAAATAGAGAGAGAGAAGAAATTGAAGAATCAAAAGAGGACACTCCAAAAGATTTTAAAAGACCTATTTCTCATCCAAAAATTGATTTAGAAAAACCACCACCTCCATTTACTCAGAGACTTCAACAATAGAAGTTGGATAAGCAATTTGTATTTAAGAAGCTTACAATCAATATTCCATTTGCTGAAGCCTTAGAACAAATGTCAATCTATGTAAAGTTTATGATGGATATTCTCAATAGAAAAAGGCTGTTTGAAGATCATGAGACTGTTGCACTTAGCGAGAAGTGCAGTGCTATAATTCAAAAGAAACTTCCTGAAAAGCTTAACAATCCTTAGCTTTACAATTCCATGTGCAATAGGAGACAAATTTTATGGGAAAGCTTTATGTGATTTAGGTGCATGCATTAACCTTATGCCATTATCAATATTTAAAATATTAAGATTAGGAGTAATAACCCCTACTACTGTAACTCTACAGTTAGCAGAGCATTCAATAACCTATTCTAAAAAAGTTATAGAAGATGTCCTAGTGAAAGTGGAATCATTCCTGTTGATTTCATTGTGCTAGATATGGAGGAAGATAAAGAGATACCTATCATTTTGGGGAGACCATTCCTAGCCAGAGGAAGAGCAATGATAGATGTGCAGAAAGGGGAATTAACAATATATATCAATGATCAAACTGTTACTTTTAACATTTCAAAATCAATGAAATACCCTGCAAAAGGTAAGGATGATGAATGTTATAGAATGGATGTTATAAGATATATGAGCGAATGCCATTTCAAGACTACTTATGAAAAAAGTTNAATAACTTAAAAAAAAATCATATCTTTACATAGAAAAATAAAGAAAATATAATAAAAATATCCTAGTGCTTAGTGAACATAGGAGAACAATGTGGAATTGGTTTGGAGTTTATTTGATGTATATTTTTATTTTAATTAATTAAATAATGTTCTAAGTATTTTGAATCTCCATGCATTCAAGTATTTCACCATGGCTTGCTATTTTGGCATGTTGTTGCCTCTGTCACGGGTGATATTCCCTAATTTTTTCAAAGTCAGAGAATACCCCTAGATAGAGATCTATATTTTTGAAATTTATGCATCTGATTTGGAAAATAAATTATAATAATTAGCATGTTACTTAGAAGAATCCAAGAAAATTTTGGTAGGTTCTTTTTGACCAGAGAACCCTAGGAAAAATCCGTCATGAGCCAAGTCATTAAGAACACACCAAATTTTCACAAAACCCTAAAATACAAAGGTAATTAATTTCAGAAGATAAACATCTAAATGACTTGCTTTTAATTCTCCATTGTAATTTAAAGTTCAGAGGACTCCCCATAAAAATTTCAAAACACTTAGTGTTCGTTTGATAACCTAATATGATTTTCTAATTTAAATGACATTTTCAACACTTAAAATAATCATAATAAAGAAAATTCAAGTCAAAAATTTAAGAAAATTGGTTTTGGGAGCTCTTTGTGATCAATGAAATTTTCTAAAACTAAAATTATAATTGAAGTAAAACTTTCATTTTTAAGCATATTTTTAATATTTAAATAATGAAAATATAAAAAAAAAAATTAATAAAATTCATGAAAATTATATAATTTGTTTCCTAAGCCCTTAAAAGCAACTGGAATATTTTTCCTAATTTAATTTCAAAGCTTCAAATAATTTTTAAAGGCTAAATAAGGATTTTTCTTCATTTCTCACTAAAATAATTCTAGTAATTGAAACAAAAAACATAAAAATATGAAATTTGTTTTTGCTAGGTTCTTTGACATCAGTGGAGTTAATAAAAATGGAAAAACTTAATTTTCCACATTTAAAATATTTTATAATTAAATAATACTCCAGAAATTAAAATAATTTTGATGATTCAAATAAAACTGAAAAAATCATGAAATTTGGTCGAAGTGATTCCCTAGTCTAATTATACCTTCAGTAAAAATTTTAAGTGATTAGGATTTGCCATGTTCAAGTTATTAAATTTTCTTTAAAGAATCCTATTTTTGCATGTAAGAAATTATGTAGATTAAATTAAATTATAAAAGATCATATTTTCTCCTATGATGTCATAATTGACCCATGAGTGAGGTAGGATAAAAATTCTAAAGTCATTTGAATTAAATTTGATGAATTACGAAGAGATAGAGCCTTAGGGGCAAAGGTATAATTTTGTAAATTTGGTCTTAATTAACATTTAGGCTTAATACACTAAAGGGAAATGAGCAATTCTTGATCTTAATGTTCAGATGATTGAAACATATGGAATTAATTGGTAGAAACCAATTTCACTTTTCTTAATTAAACGGTAAATTTGTAATTTCCTAAATCATTAAAATTTGGAGGTCTATGAACTTAAAGTATCTTAGATTTTGGATGTTAATAAGACACTAATTTAATACCCCTATTTTGTGTTAAAATGACATTCAAATGTTTTTATGATGAATTACTATCACTTAAAATTCAATTTCTTTCAAAAATTACCAATGTATCCACCAAGATCTTAAGGGCTTAGTAGTGACCTAGACTAAATCAAATTTGGGTAAATGAGGATTAGAAAAGTGAATGTAACTAGAAATTGAACACATTTGAGAAAAAAAAACTCACTAAAAGCCCACATTAGAACTAAAATTGGTTAAGCATCTTAATAACATTAACTTGCCCCTTAAAGGGACCTCACCCACATAATTCTCAGATTAAATGACAAATGATAATCACCCTACTCTTAGGGATAATTGAAACATCGATGTTCACTGAACACTAGATGTATTTACAGAATGAATTATTAAGCAACATAAAAAGTTTAAATAAGCTCGAGACTTTTCACTAGGCAGTGAGAGGGAAGCATGGACCTGCTTCTTCCTCCTAACCTTCTGGATACCTCAGAGGTTTACTAAACTTAGTATGTTTTGCTTAATGAAACCATCCTCAAATGAATGAATAGAGGCTCACCAAGATATGATTTAGGATTTGTTAGATTACCGGAACCTTATTTCCCTGTTCTACATAAAAATACTTTTAATATATAAATGCTCTCACATGCATTTTGAGTTTCAATTGAAGATGACGGGAAGAGCATCCAGATATGCTTTTATTGTAATTTATTTTACCTACATTTCTAGTTTTCCATTCTTTTCTTTTCAATACGTTACTTTACTTACTCACCTGCATGTATGAACAGAAAAAAAAACACAAACCTGCATGTTAAATAACGATGTCACCATGCATGAAAACCCAAAACTGCTAGGATAGTCATAACCAAAAACTAAAATCAACCAAGATAAAATTCACCGTTACAACATTCAAAGTATAAGACAACTTAAAATTTAATCGCAAAGATCACAAAACAAAAATTGCAACTAAATTAAGACGTCTCTATTAGATGATTGGGAATCCCTTGGAGGAGGTAACCTATGGTTGCTAAGGAGGCTTCTCACGGTTTAAATTAAAGTATGGAACTCATTAAGTTGAGTTTAGTAAATTCATTTGGACTAAGTGAATCTAATGAAAAATAATGGTATCAGAATGAGGGAACCATAGGATCCTAACTGGTGTCACTCTAATCAAATTTAATATGCTTCATAACATTTAAAGAATTACAACCATAGGCACATCTGATTTGACATCATAACTTGACACATTTGAAAACTTGAACTCTCTACAACGAGGAGCTTGGAGCTAGCAGTGTGGGCAACATGACCATCGTCAACAGTAAGAGGAACTACAATAGCATATCCTTATTTAGAATTAAACAACCAAGCCATAGGACTTTGAGGTAGTTTGCTTATGCAACATAAATTCTCACCTCATCTTTAGGCCTTTGTATAGCTCTGTTGTACAATCTAAGCCCTAACCCGTCTTAAGATTTTGAGGTTGTCGTTCATCACAACCTAAATCCTCACATCTTCTAGGCTATTTATGTGATTGTTTCACATAAATGTAAGCCCTAATATAATAAAAGTTGGCATGATGAACATTTAAAAAAATTCTCCTTAAAACGGAAGCCAAACAGTAGGATAGACTAGGAAGTCACCGAGGTTCTCCTCTGGATCTATGACATCCTCTAGTTCTACCTCCTTTGGATTTTATAATAAATGTTCCAAAATTGAACCATTCCCCCTTCACACCTCTTTGTCTGATTTCGTTGAAAAGTTCTATCCTTTTGAACTCCTTGAAGATAATATTCCCTGATTTTTAACGAAAGTTTTCTTATGTGACTCTGGTCATTTAAGATATAATTAATTATAGGAGCTTGCACTTATAATAAGCTTTTTAAAATCCAACTTAAAATAAACCCTATTTAAGTCTTCATATTAAATAGGGGAAATTATTGGCAAATAAAACGGATTCACAGACCAAACAAATATCATATATTTCTTAGTTTATTTGATTGAGCCTCATCCTCAATTCTAGTGTTTATCCTTTGGAATAGATACATGATTTGAGGTATAATGATTTTTCATTTAAAATGTGAAAATTATGGGGTTAGTTTGATTTCATATTTTTTTAAAGCTTATATATATGTAATTTAAAATATCCCTCCAAAGTGGGTGATGGGATATCGATTCCGGTTACCGACAGCTTCCAATGGGAACTCTTCCAACCCAAAGTAGTGCTGACAGACACTGGACACCCAGTCTGGCACTAAATAATTTTTTAATTCCTATAAATTGACTCCAAATTTCATCATATTTTCTCTAAGTCCTAAAAATCAACAACCTGCAATAAAATATAAAAAATACCTTCCATTAAAGTTCAATATCACCAAAAATGAGTATAAAATATGGTTATAAAAATGCATATATTTTTGGTGTATCAGACGACTAAGACGGGTGGTGATAAGCTTGATTAGTGTGGTCAAGTCCCCATATTTGATAATAGATGGTTGAAATTTTTTATGTGGGCTTAGGTTTAAGGAGATTTGAAAATTGGGCTTAATTTATGGGCTTTTAAATTTTTATATGAAGGGGTTAATTTTGGGCTTTAATTTATCCTTTGTTTTAATGTTAATGGTATTTAAAATCAATCAAGATGGGTTTCATGAAGTCTTGAATTTGTCATTTAGTACTTGGGCATGGTGAAATTTAAATTGGTATGTGGGTTCAATTTTGTTGTCTTTTGGATTCAAAGTGAACTTGTGATGAATTGGGATTTAATTCTCATCGAAATTAAATTTGAATTTAGAATTGGGGGAATTTTAGTTTTAAGTTGGATTTGGGTGGATTTGGTGGCTAGGATTGTTCTTGGTGGATTCTTGTGTGAAATTGGACATTTTGGGCAATTTTGGGTATTCTGGGAATTATGAGTAAATTGAGTGAATTCAAGTGGTGAGAGTATATTGTAGTGTATGGGATGTATGTGAATTATATCATAAGGTATGGGGGTGATTTTAATTATGGTAATGTATGAGTTTTGTGTGAATTAAGTATGGGGTATGTGATGTGGTGTGCATAAGTGAGGTGAGTGTGTATGTGTACGGTGAATGTTCAAGCTACAAAGGGCCTCTTTAAAGCCTCATAATCCTATAATAACTATTCTTTTGAGTCCACACAAGTAGTTTCTAGCCATCTCAACCAAGAGATGAGGACTTGGGACCATCCATACGAGTATTCACAAAAAGATTAAGAAGTGTTTTCAGTTTCTAAGGGAGGTTGGTCCCATCACTAGCCCTCTAGGATAGTCAAAGAAAAGTTCTATGGCTAGATCGTAAACCCTAAGAAATAAATTTAGACCTAACAAAAAATGAGGTTAATAAACAAACCTTCAATAGATGTGCTGTGCTGATCAAGCGCACTACGCATGTTGGGGTTGACCAAAACAGTCAACCAAACCTGACTTGAGATTGAACTTAATTTAAGGATTTTAGAATTCTTAGTGGGGATTAGCATGTAAATATTCAATTTATGGTTGTGAATTTAAGATATAAAGCTTAATATTGATTTTAACAGTACATTTGTTTCATATTGGTCATCGACCTTCATGGGAGTTTTAAGAAGGTAAATCGAGGAGGTTTGAATGTGATTTGAAGCTCATGTTTCGGATTTTATTTGTTCACTTGTTTGTTTCTTATGAGATGTCTTTTGTAAGATTTTTAGGGTGACATTTATTAAGACTCCTTGCTAAGGATTTGATAGTTGCGACAAATTATTTTAATGTAATGAACATTTTAGATGTAAGGATCAAATTGAGAAGGAATGCACTGGGAATCACATCAAACTTGAGGTTTAATCAAACGCATTAAAATCCTATCACAGATTGTGATTTTAAGAAGTGTTGTGATTCAAAAGGGTGTTGTGGTTGTAAGAAGTGATGTGATTGTATGGAAATTCATAGAAAGATTGTAAGAATATGTGGCATTTGAAGGAATCAGAATCCCTGCACTGACTCTGGAACGTTGTGATTGTAGAATAAGAATCCTCACACTAACCTTGAAAAGTTATGTTTGTAGAATCAGAATCCTTGAACGGACCAAGAAATTTTGTGTTTATAGAATCACAATCCTTGCACCGACCTTGAAATGCCGTGAATATAGAAATTTTATGAATAGATTACAGAAATATACGGAGTTTAAATGAATTAGAATCTTTGCACTGACCCTGGAATTTCATGAGTTTGTAAAATTTATGGAAAGATTGTGGAAATTGCATAGAAGGAATTCCACTCATTGCACTAACCATAGAATTTTATAATGAGAGTAATAGAATCCTCTCACCGACCCTGGAATGTTGTAAATGTAGAAGGAATCAAAATCCTCTCACCAACCCTGGAATATCATGAGTGTGGAAATTTATGGATAGATTGTGGAGACTGTGTGGAAGGAATCAGAATTGTCGCACCTACCATGAAATATTGTAATTTTAGAAGGAATCAGAATCCTTGCACCGACCTTGGAATGTCATGTTTGTGAAAACATTGTAGAAAGGTTGTGAGGATATTTGTGAAATTTTTTAGGATTGTGAGAATTATGAGATTTGTGAGAATTTGGAAATGTGAAAATTGTTGAAATGAGAGAATAGTTGAAATGTGACAATTGTGAAAATAGTTTTGTCATTTTCATTTGTTTTATTTCATCGTCTCTTATTTTCTTTTATCATTGTCAATTTCTTTGGGATATCCTGTTCCAATTTTTTTATTTGTTCCATTTTTTTTATTGTTGTCATTAAATTTTCTTATTTGTACCTTTCTTTGTTCATTGAAATATTTTAGAACTGAGACAAGTTTGGTCTAATGTCTCCCAAGTCATTCGAACAAAATAGATATTTCAAAACATTTTCATTTCCATTGACTTGCTAAGGATAAAACAACCCTTGTTGCCTCTTTTTTGAATCTTGATGCAGTAGTACACAACCCAAATAAATTTCTTTATTTGCACTTAAGAAACTAAAACATAATACTAGTCTCTGTCTATAGACTGCAGTCCTTGTGTTGATATCTTCATGTCTGCTCGGTTATCTTAAGACTTTGGGGAGACCAACCTCTCCTCCTAATTCATTCTCTAGAACAAAAGTTCTTTAAAATACACTTAGAGGTGTGTTATTGCCAAATAGTCATATCTCCAAAGATTGTAATCCTTTCAAGTCTAGTTCGAGTAAGTATCCAAATGGTACCTTGTTGTCATCCATCTTTCGAAAAGTGGTGGACGCTCTCCTTTGTGGCATCCCATAGAATACAGTGTTGCCAAATCAACCTCATTTCCTTTAAGTATCAAAATTGTTCCAACTTGTAGAGGGATCTTCATTGGCCCTCAAAATTCAACCAGACCATTGATCTGAGTTCTTTTTTTGTGCTTGAAGTTGCATTTGCTAGTGAAGAAGACTGTGTAGAATGACCTTAGGAAATCATGGTGGTCTATATGGGGTGGAATACGGTGCTCCTCCTCATAGAGGTTGATTATACAACTACCGGGCACACAATCCACTTGTAAGATGTGCCAAGAAACCATTCTCTTGATTATCCTAATTATATTAAAGGTATCAGGTCTACCTTGTCATGTCTTATAATCACTGAAGTTTTCTATCACTATTGTGGGCAATGTTGTAGCAGCAACCACACTGGATGGTGATCCTTCCCTTACCACTCATTCATTTCGGGGGCTCTGAATATGTCCATTTCTTCAAAATGATCTACCTGGTCTCTGTTCTCCAAGTCAAATATGCAGTCCACTATCTTCCTCTGCTCTTTTTCAGAAAATACGTCATTGTATAATTCCAATCCTTCTAGGATGTTGACGTACTTCTCTTGCATTCTTTTAAAATGTTTGGAGTTTAATTTTTTTGTTCTTCTGAATCCTCTCTAACTCATTTTTAGAAATGATCTGTAGTTTTCATACTATGGAATATTTGGCTCTACATCTGGTTGCTCTTTACTCTTTTTTACGGGATGGGAGTTAGCAAACTCCACACTTTGAGTATTTTGATTCTCCATGCATTCAAATATTTCACCATGGCATGTTATTCGTGTCATTTGTAGCCTCTGTCATGTGGGATCTTCCCTAATTTTTCCAAGGTCAGAGGAGACCCCTATGAGGAGATATGTACTTTTTAAATTTATGTTTATTATTTGCATAAATTAATCATAGTAATTAGCATGTTGCTTATAAAAATCTAAGAAAATTTGNATTTTCATTTGTTTTATTTCATCGTCTCTTATTTTCTTTTATCATTGTCAATTTCTTTGGGATATCCTGTTCTAATTTTTTTTATTTGTTCCATTTTTTTTTATTGTTTTCATTAAATTTTCTTATTTGTACCTTTGTTTCTTCATTGAAATATTTTAGAACTGAGACAAGTTTGGTCTAATGTCTCCCAAATCAATCGCACAAAACAGATATTTCAAAAAATTTTCATTTCCATTGACTTGTTAAGGATAAAACAACCCTTGTTGACTCTTTTTTGAATCTTGATGTAGTAGTACACAACCCAAATAAATTTCCTTATTTTCACTTAAGAAACTAAAACATAATACTAGTCTCTGTCTATAGACTACAGTCCTTGTGTTCATATCTTCATGTTTGCTCAGTTATCTTAAGACTTTGGGGAGACCAACCTCTCCTCCTAATTCATTCTCTGGAACAAAAGTTCTTTAAAATACACTTAGAGGTGTGTTATTGCCAAATAGTCATATCTCCAAAGATTGTAATCCTTTCAAGTCTAGTTCTAGTAGGTATCCAAATGGTACCTTGCTGTCATCCATCTTTCGAAAAGTGATGGACGCTCTCCTTTGTGGCATCCCATAGAATACAGTGTTTCCAAATCAACCTCATTTACTTTAAGTATAAAAATTGTTCCAACTTGTAGAGGGATCTTCATTGGCCCTCAAAATTCAACCAGACCATTGATCTGAGTTCTTTTTTTGTGCTTGAAGTTGCATTTGCTAGTGAAGAAGACTGTGTAGAATGACCTTAGGAAATCATGGTGGTCTATATGGGGTGGAATACGGTGCTTCTCCTCATAGAGGTTGATTGTACAACTACCGAGCACACAATCCACTAGTAAGATGTGCCAAGAAACCATTCTCTTGATTATCCTAATTATATTAAAGGTATCAGGTCTACCTTGTCATGTCTTATAATCACTGAAGTTTTCTATCACTATTGTGGGCAATGTTGTAGCAGCAACCACACTGGATGGTGATCCTTCCCTTACCACTCATTCATTTTGGGGGCTCTGAATATGTCCATTTCTTCAAAATGATCTACCTTGGCTCTGTTCTCCAAGTCAAATATGCAGTCCACTATCTTCCTCTACTCATTTTCAGAAAATACATCATTGTATAATTCCAATCCTTCTAGTATGTTGACGTACTTCCCTTGCATTCTTTTAAAATGTTTGGAGTTTTTTTTTTTCTTCTGAATACTCTCTAACTCATTTTTAGAAATGATCTGTAGTTCTCAAACTATGGAATATTTGGCTCTACATCTGGTTGCTCTTTACTCCTTTTTACAGGATGGGAGTTAGCAAACTCCACACATTCTATTGATGGTTCTGCTTGCAAGTATTTTTTGAAAAATTGTAACCTTTGACAGGATTTTACAAAAGTCATTCTATGGAAAACTGAGGTAAATCATCCCCCTTGAACTATTCAAACATTTTCATCTCTAGGATGGCTGGGGTATGCTTTGCAACTGATCTGCTTGTCTATCTTCTCTCCAACTGGTTAAGCATCCCATGCTTGCGACAATTGTAATTTCACCATTATGTGTGTATCTAAGGCATCATCCGTGTGAGCTAGATTTCTGAAGGTTCCACTGAGAGAGCACTGAGAAGCTAACTATTCATTGTCAAAACCATAGACCTTATCTTGTCATTCTTGACATCAAGATAGTCGTGTGTTGGGGTGTTTTTTGGGGTGTCCCACAATTTCCTCTTCTTTTATGATCATGTTAGCTCTTTTGTTTTTTCAATTTGAGTAAGGGATCCAATCAAGCTCTTCTTCATGGCCCACCACAATTAACAGGTACCCGTTGTATTTTATCTCTATTTGTTTAAAATCTCGGTTGAAGTTAATGAGAGCTCCTTCTGCTAGTCTGCCCTCAATTAGAGTGAGATTGATGTCATTTTTGAAAGAGAATATTAGTCTAAGGCTTGACATTTTTCTATAGATAATAGGAGAAAATTCAAAGTGTTGAATCTCTAGTTGAAAAAGAATGATATGTCGTTATTAATTGTGTAAAATATCTATCTTTCTTCATTGACGTCATCATAATTTTTTTTATTTTATATTGCATTTTCTTATTGACTTAGTGATCTACATTAAAATTTCCAATTTTAAGTATACATTTAATGCTCATTTTATGTACATTTTTAATGATATTACACTTTAATGGAAGGTATTTTGCATATTTTTTATTAAAGGTGCAAGAAATGAATTTTAGAAAAAATGGAGCAACAATGATGTAATTTGGAATCAAATCGAGAAAGGAAGAAAATTTTGATATGGAACAATTTGATATTTCTTTCAATGTTTAATCTCTTTTACATTTAACACAAGTTTTTGAATGAAATTAAAATTTAAAGGGAGGTTATCAGCAGGGGTGGTGTAATAGCGCTAGAATCTGGTGCTAGTAAAATAGTCACATGTGCCATAGCTACAGAATCCATTCCAGATGGTTATTGCTCGAATTTTTGAGTTAAAAAGTATCTTTTGGCCCTTGGGAAGGCACCTTTTGGCTTTTCAAACTCTTAAAACTTCTAAGAAAATCCATAGGTTGTAGATAGAAGTAGAAATGTAGATTTTTATTTTTTTTAGAGAGATTGGTGATGGATTTTAAGAGATATATGAAAGGAATTGTAGTAACTTTGTATGGATCAACAGGAGACTTTGTTAGAGGGATTTTCATCTTTCCTTCTTCGGAAAAAGCTAAGTAATATTTTTTTCATTACTTTTAATTATTGTAAACACTTTTCTAGTAAATTCTCTTTGATTTAAATAAATTTTTCGGTTGTGCTTTCTCAATGCTTAGGGAGTAGTTTTGCTTACTCTTTCTCGTTGTGATGAGATTTAATCATGTGTGGGATGAGAATGATATGAGGATTTCATTTTATTTTAAGAAAAATGTGATGGTATTTTTACTATCCTTCTTTGACTTTGCAAACTGATCACTTGTGGGTTAAAACCTGTTGTGAAACATAATGAATCGAGAGGGTTATGAGTTCACCAACTGTTGAGTACCACATTTAACATTGGAAAGAGCTATCACGATAGTCTAGGGGAAGTTCAAATAGATAGGGATGTAAGTTTTGATGGGAGTAGAATTGATGTTTCTAGGGTGACAAGCTAGATTATTTTATCAAATTTGTTTTGAGTTTGGATCTAAGGGTCCTAGTAGATCATATAGAGAGGACAGAGTGGGTGATCTAGAAGTGAAAGGCCAAAATCTACTCAGCACCACAACACAAACTAGAACAAACTTTTGGCTAGCTGATGTTCTTTGCGTGCATCGAGAGGGGATAAAGAATAGGTGTGCTCCTATTCGTCACAATATCACATTTTAACCTTTAAATATTATATTCCTACACTAATTATGATATAATCACTAAGAGAAAGAGATTTTGATTATATAATAAATTTATCCAGTTTCCTTAGATTTTGTTTTTTTTTAATTTAGTTAATTATAATTTTAGTTAAAATGAATGAATTTAGGAAAACCAAAATTTTCAAAAATTCCAAACTAAGACCTTATAGTATAGGCTAGAATTAACCTAAGTGATTTCCTACCTCGCTTCTCTGTGGGATCGATGATTGGGTCTTTAAAGAAAACCCTATATTACTTAAAATGATACGTATACTTGTGTAGTACCCCAAATGTATAAACTATTTTTTAAATTTTATAACATTTTGATTTTGCACACTAGTCGCTAAATATAAATTGGTCTAATCTTTTGGTCATCTTTTGGAAGCCAAATTATGGGTCGGGTCATGTTTTTGACATCATTATTGAGGAAGCTATAGTAAGAAATTTTGGAGAAATTTTAGGTAAACCTGTAAGACATAGATTTGTAAATAATCGTGTTATTAGATTGTGTAATTTTGTGTGTTTCTTTTAAAGAAAATCTAAAATACCAAAAATATTTTTTATATTTGTTTTATTGATTAAACTTATAGATTTTTTAAGCGTAGTTCAAGAGTTATAGACCTTTGATTATATGTCTTATATTTAGGGAAAACTTTTAGGAGGATTATTAATCAGAATAGACTCTATGAATTTAATGTAAAAATGATGAATCAACAAAATAATGAATACTCAAATTTTGATTATAATGCTAGTCATTTTGATGAAGTAAACCTTAATAGGCTAGTGGTTTTTTGGGAAGATATGCTTTCTATTTTAGCTTCTCAAGTTGTTAATATTTTGAGAAAGTTAGATCAATAAACATAAAGTTATCCTCAAGGACTCCCTTTTATCGAGGAAAAATCATTTGGACGAATCATTAAGACTAACTCTTTTGAAACTAGTCATGATATATACAATCTTTGTTCCAAATATTACAACCCAAGTTGGGACAATCAATCAAACTTTAACTAGAATAACAATTTTGGAGAGAAAATCAATTAGTCAGATATGTGATTGGAATAATCAGGGCAATTTTAACGTTGAACTTTCTTTTCCTCATCAATTTAACTCCAACCCATAGAATGAGGGAGAGTTATAGTTAGAAGAGATTTTGATTCAAATAGGGAATCAGTTGGAAAGTCTAAGGGCCGCAACTAAGAATATAGAAAATCAATTGAGGCAGATTATCTATTCAGTTAACTGTTATCCTTCAGAGATTTTACTGGGTGTTCTTGAGATAAACCTTGAGGAGAATAATAGAGGGCAAGATAAAGCTATCAAACTTAGAAGCAAAAGAGAATTGGAGGAAATGGTTCAAATAAACACTGAGTTGAGAAAAAAGGAAGAGGAGATCAAAATACCAATGGAAGAAATTCCTAAGAATATAAAAAAATCTATTTCTTCAACCAAAATATATATAGAAAGACCACCTCCACTATTTCCTCAGAGAATATTGATTCAAAAAATAGCTAATAATTCTCAAGATTTATAGAAGAATTCTGAAAATGAATTATAAATATTATATTTGCCAAGACATTAGAACAAATGCCCAGTTATGTGAAGTTTAAGAAGGAGGTTCATGACGAAAAAAGGAAGGTTAAAGATCATGCAATATATAGCTTTATGAATGAGATAATTGATCCAATAATATATATTATAGTAGTATCCCAAGGCGAAGAAGTGAAAGATAACCCTAGAATAGAGTAATTAAATAAAACTTGATTCAAAATCTAAATCATCTAGAGAGAACCTGATCCAAAATTTGGGAGATCTTGAATTATTTTATAAAGATCCATTTCTTATAAATTTTAAGGATTATATTAATATGAAAATTGAGAAAATTATTAGAAAAATATTAGATAGAGAAAGAAATTTGAGGAATAATAATTTGAATCAATATGGAAAGAAAAAAGTTGACTGAAAAGCTAAAATTTGAGGATTTTGTAGGAATCCCTGGATCTGGAAATGATTGGGCGATTGATCAAGGATTACATAAATAGAATTTTGATCTGCGAGGCACCCTTTATCGGAATAATGATTTTAATCCAAGCACTTTATGGGAGGCAACACATAGTTATCAATGTGGTTTGATTTAGTATTCTTGAGAGTCATGACTATTAGTGTTTTGTTGTGTAGTTTTAGTGTGGATCGACTACTTTGATTGATGTTGGTGGATTTTTGGATTGTTTACGAATGGATTTGATCCTTATGTGTGTCATGAGGGAGGTGATTCCTTATCTTTAAATTATGGCTAGAATCAATTTTGCTCTCTTGCTGTTGTTGGATTAATAGTCTACTACAACTCGGGTCACACCCGGGCTTGAGTTTTATAGGAGACATCTTTAGTATGGGTAGTAAAAATTCCATCTGAATTATGTTACTTCCTTTCTCTGAACTCATTTTCATGTGGTAGGATCCATGAACAAACTTGATTTGTAACATGTGGATCATCTTGCACTATTTTTATAATGTTTGGAGGTGCTTACTTAAAGGGATAAGGTGATGCCTGAGGTTGGTACGAGTGAGCCAATACCTCAGGGATAATTGTGTCTTTAGGATTAAACTCTATAAAATCATTTATAAGTACCCAATTGAAAAGTGCAGTGATTCCATTAGAAATTGGAATTAAAATAGTGAGATGTGAAGAGTTAAAGGAAGAATTGACCTCTTTTGTCATGTGTGTTTGTGTTTAAGTTACAACAATTTAGATTTTTTAAGGAACACTTAAATATATATTTCTACACTGATACCTGTAATGATTGTTAGACCCTTTTTTAGTTCAATTTTATTTCAGCATGTTTAGTTTAGATTTACTTTCTATTGCAAATTGTTCTGTTCTGATGAATATATGTAAATTTTTCTAAAAGACATTTGCGGTCGATAGAATTTCTGATCTACTTTTCTTCCTGCTAATATTTAATGTACTAAATGCTATACATGTTAATAATCAAGTTTGGGGGAGGAAGAAAATTTAATTTCAAAATTAATATACTTCCTTTTAGTTTAATATTATGGAAAGAATGTTTTAGGCAATATTTACTTTCTCCTGCAGTCATTCTATTCTCATTATTCATGTATATGAATTTGATAGGATGTTGTAGTAGCTGGTAAATTCAACTTTTACTTTTCTTCTTACTGAATTTTATGGAATTGAATGTAAATTATTTAAAAATTCAAGTTTGGGGGGAAGAAAAATCTTTCAAACTTGAATTTATTTGTCCTTAGTAGCCTATATTAGTTTTGATATCATTTTTAAAATGACTTGTGGTATGTGGAGTTATCTTTAGGTTATTATAACTTTGATCTTATGAATGTTAGAAAAAACTTAGATGGGATCCTATGTGATGAAACTGTTCTAGAGTTAAGATATTTTGTAAGAAATATGAGGAAAATAATTTTACTATTTATGGTAGAAAGGAATTGAATATTTGAAAAGCTAAGATTCTTTGATTTATACTTGTTGACCTCACTTTTGGTTGAGGTCTAGCTTTCCTCTTTAGTAGCCTAGGGTCCAGCCATACGACTTTCATGTTGAGTACTGCTACAAGACTAGAAAGGAACCCTCACCATTAGAAAGTCTAAACTCTTCTTTGCTCAACTTGAAGTTCCACATATTGTTCCTGACCTTTAGCACTTGGTAAGTGAGATCACTTTCACTCACATTCACTCGAAACCCTAAACCCAAACTTGTTGACTTTAATCTCTTGATCTTTTGGGAGACTCATGTTGATGGTCCCCTAGAGCCACTAGTCCTAGGCTAGGGTCTAGCCAAGACCAATACATAGAAGACCCAAATGGAGATTCCATTAGTCCATGGCTCAAATAGGGTGGTTGGCACCCCACTTTCACCAAAATATCGAACTTAGCGCTTTGCTCCCAAATCTACCCTATTTACCAAAACACCCCCGGACCCCAAATTTGACCAAATTTCCAAATTTCACCCAAAATACCCAAATTTGTTAAAAAAATCTTATCAAACCATTTGAAACAACCCAAATTGCTCAAAACCTCCCAAAATTGCCAAAATTACCAAAATGCCCTCCCCCCATAATTGCAAAAATTACAAAAAAACCCCTTGATGGCCCAAACGTTCTCAAAACCCCCTCAAAATCATTTCAAATGTCTCCAAAACCAATTTGGACCCTTAAAATAAACCCAAATTGATAAAGTTGACCAACTTTGACTAAAAGGCCCAAATTGCCCATAAAGGCTCAATTTCCCCAAAATGCACCCTAAATTTCCATCAATTAGACCCCAACTCCCCCCAATTTCAATTCTAAATTAAAATTAATCATGATCAAACTTAATTAAAACCAAATCCAAGCTCAATGGACCCACGTTCAAGTCCAATTTCAACCCAAATCAAAACGCCCCAATTTGGCCAAAAACCAAAATCCAACTCAATTGCACCACAAAATCTTTTATGCATCATAAACTCCTTTAAACATCTCCACAAATCAAATTAAACTCTCAATTGACCTTGGTCAATCTTCAATGTCACTCAATTTCAACTCAAATTCAAAATTTCCAAATTTGCCCCAATTTAGCCATGTGCCAAAATTTCATCAAATTGAATGACCAAACACCAAAATTGACACCCAAATAATGTTGAGAACTTTTCATAACATTCTCTTAAACCATTTTGAACTCTCAGTTATGACTTAGGCCAACTCTAGCCCAAACTAAACCCAAGTCTAATGCAACATACCCAAATTGATCCAATGCCCAAAATCCCTCAAATTGAACCTCTAAATCAAATAAAAATAACTCAAAATCTTTAATAAACCCTTCATGACAATTATCTACAAAAAATTGATCAATAAATTTGGCTCAATGTCATGACTAGCCTAATCTAAACCCAACTTCAAGACAATTTGACCCAAATTGAAGCCATGCAACAAAATTAACTAAGCTATGCCTAAGTGACCAAATTGATGACACCATGTCGGTGTTATTTTGGGGATGGTTTGTGGGGTTGCCCGTAAGAAGCTTATCGGTCAGCTGAATTGAAATCCCGTCGCCCGCTTCGGAAGGATGTTGAAGTATGAAATTAAACTGACGTNTCTTTTCACAAATAACTGTTCCAACTCAGAAAATGTTTTAACTGATCCGTTGGGCAAGTCAGCGTACCAGTCAAAAGCAATTCCCAACAAGCTGCTGACGAACTGCTGGAAGAGTAGAGCTTCACTATTTCTCGTGTTGCCACAACTGGCTCGGAAATGTGCTATATGTTGTTTAGGATTTCCAGTCCCATCAAATATCTTAAATTTCAGGGCCACAAGACTCTTGGGAAAATGCACGTCATCAAATTCCTCTGGGTAAGGTCTACCTTTTAGAACCAATTTACCACCCTTAAATTGGGTTAAGGCATCCCACACTTGTTCAACCGTTTGCTTGAACTCTTTCTCTAACATAGCACCTGATGGAGAATCCTTTCTATGTTGCTCGTCTATGTTTGCTGAAGCAACCTCTCTTCTTTCATCTGTGATGTGTATAATTTCTAATTGATTGATCTCTAGAGAAGCCAATTGCGACGCTTGTGATTTCCCCTGAATGGTGGTGACAGCGGTCATGGCTGCTGTCATTTCTTCTATTTTTTTCCTCCTGTAGACTAACTTGTTCATCCCTTAGGAGGACAACCCTTTGCAGTTGTTGGCGTTATTTCGGGTTGGTTTATGGCGTTCCCGTAAGAAGCTGTCGGTCACCGGAATCAAAATCCCGTCGCCCGCTTCGGAAGGATGTTGAAGTATGAAATCAAACTGACCCCATATTTTTCATAGTTTAAAATGAAAGAGCACTGTACCTCAAATCCTGTATCTATCCCAAAGGATAAACACAAGACTTGAGGATGAGGCTCGATCAAAATAAACTAAGGAAAGTATGACGTCCGTTTGGTCTGCTAAACCTTTGTATTTGCCGACAAGTTCCCCTATTTAATATAAAGGATTAAATAGGGTTTATATTAAGCTCGGTTTGGACATGCTTCTTATAGGGGCAAGCCCCTATAGTTAATTACATTCTAAATGACCAAAGTCACTTAAGAAGACTCTCGATAAAAATCAGGAAATATTATCTTCAAGGAATTTCAAAGGGTAGGACTCTTCAAC